>SKCR01036365.1:0-219489 GCA_019454045.1 Zanthoxylum bungeanum | reverse complement strand
CTTAAAATCCCTATGTCTAGTTCATTTTAAGTTTACCTAGTCAATTTTATTAGTGGTCAGTTAATAAAAAGCATTAAGATTAAGACTCAATAAATAAATCTTTATATTACACAAACTTTAATTTAACCTCTTATAAACTGGTGATATTAAAAGTCATCACAACCCCAGATAACTAATTTAGTTATCACATATAACTAGGACTAGTAAAAACTTGAAAATAAAAGACATAAAGTAAAAATGCCGTAAAGTAAATACTAAAAAGTAAATTACAATAAAATAAATTGCTAAGGTAAAATGAATTACTTTTACTATTACTAATTTAGATATCTCTCATAAAATAATATATAAACTTGTGATAATATTACCAACCGACCAATCTGGCGGTATCCTGATTAAGTCAAATTAAGTCCAACCAGCCATTAAGGCGGTAATATTTGACCATAAACCAGCCATAAAGGCGGAACCAAAATTAAATTACCAACCGACCAATCTGGCGGTATCCTTGATTAGTCAGGTTTAAACCAGATTAAAATTAAATTACCAACCGACCAATATAGCGGTATCCTTTTAAGTCAAATTTTAAATAGTGAATATATTATTTTTAAGGGAGATTAGTCTAAATAGCAATAGTAAAAGAATTACCTTTCACCCTAGCTAGGGAAGTTACCTCCTCATGGTGAATAGTAAAAACTGTAAAAAGTAAGAAAGTAAATTACTATTATTACAGAACGTAATTAAAATTATTACAAAACTAAAAACTAAAAATTAAAAGAAACTGAGAGAGAAACTCATTCTTTACATCAAAGAAATGAGAGAGAGTGGTGCATCTAAAACTGAAATCTCGAGCTCAATTTATAGACCCCGGTAGGCTTCCAGCGTCGCGACGCCGAGGGCTTTGGCGTCGCGACGCCAGCTTCTGTCGACGTGGCTTGCTAAGGCTTTGACACGTGGCAATTCAGATAAGAAGATAAGGCGACACGTGGCGAGGCGGCTAAGAGCTCAATTATTATGCTGACGTGGCAAGGCGGCTGAGAGCAATTGTCGGCACCGTAGGATTGCGACACGTGTCACGCTGTGATTGGCTGATGATGTTGTGGCATGTTGACTCGGTTGACCGGATGACGTGGCATGACGCGTGGCAGAGTTAACTCGTTGACCGGATGATGTGGCGACACGTAGGATGACACGTGGCAAACGTGGAAATAGTAATTATCGGCACCGTAGGATGATGACAGGTGGCACGGCGCACGTTAGCAGATCGGTTGTGATGGTGACACGTGGCACGGCGCACGTTAGCAAAATCAAACTTCTCAAATTCTGAACAGTTGACCCGGCGCACGTTAGCAGCTCTGGTGCACATTAGGCGTCGCGACGCCAAGGGCTTGCGCGTCGCGACGCACCCAAATTACCAAAATGCCATTTTCCCAATTTTCACTGTTTTGGTCCAAATCACCTTCAGAATATCCTGAAACTTTATTTATCTACAAATAACACAAAACACATCAAAATATTCACAAAACTCAAGAAACTATACAAAATATTAAGTTAAATGAGTGGGAAATAGTGATAGATTTACCACTCATCAATTACATAGAATAAAAATTTTACATAAAATATAATTACAATATTTGTAAAATTGGCCTTATGGATTTACATTCCCAAAACCAAAAAAAACCATAAAATAAGAGTCGAAAAAATTTACGATCAATGCAAAAATCATTCATCCATGAATCAACAATAAACATTCATCTCATGAATATTAATTTGTGACTACTCACTTAAACATACATATAATTATTTATATCTCATATACACAAATAAAATAATAACTTTAAATGAAAAAGAGAATGATTAAAAACACTTTCAACCTCGCTCTGATACCAATTGTAGGAACCGATTTCCTAGAGCAGCGAAAATGCCTTAGGCACCCGGGATCGGCCTTGAAAAAATTTTATGTCCTTCCATTTGCTTGGTAGAATGTAGTCAGCTCCTTCACTGAAACTTTACTTCTGTTTTTAATAAAATTTCAACCCCGGAACAGCCCCCGAACAACGGCTCAGATCTGAACTATTTTTGACCCAAAATGCGCCCAGCTCACTGCCCAAATCATCCCTTCTTTTGAGCCTATTCCAGCAATATTTCAGGTCTGTTCAATCAAAACAGCCCCACAATAGTCTTAAAACACCCTTTAATGTTTCCTAATTTTTCTGGATTAGAACCAAATCAAATCGAACCAAAAACACAACACAAAGTGGTGGCAGTGAGCAAAATTTGCTCACTTCTGTGAGGTAGTAAAGAAAATGAGAAGATGATGATTTTTCGTTCGACACCAAATGGCTTTACGTGCTATGTCTCGCAACTAACGGAAACTAGTGTGGGCTAGACTCACAAACTAACCTCTAAGCACTTTAGAGATCAAACAATTGTCACATAACTATTTTGGTTTTATTTTTCTCTTCGTCTTTTCTTTCAACTCTTAAGAGAAAAGATGAACTAGGGTGGCTAGGGTTTGGAAAAAATGAATTAGGTTAAAAAAGAATAAAACTTATCATTTTATACTTATGGTTTTATTTTACAAAATAAAATAAAACTCTTCCTCTCCCTATTACATAAGTTTCGGCCAGCCCTAGCAATTTGAATCCAAAAAATTTTGCATCATCAATATTTTATTTAATGTCATCATCATGACAAAAAGATGTTACAAAATCAAATATGTTATTACCCTTTTAAAAATATAACTTCTATTCCAACCAAAAGGTTTCCAAAAACCTATTTTGAAAATATATAATTTAAAATTTAATTAAATTATACAATATAATTCAATAACTTATAATAAATAATTATCATATAATTATTTATGATAAAATCATAGATTAAAATTAACATATAGTTTCAAGTATGACAAAATAATATTATAATCATATTATATATCTATATAATAAAGGAGAATGGTGTTGGAGGAAAGGGAGTGTATCCAACGGCTCTCTTTATGTGGCTTAATTGACGGCCCAGATCATTTCATTGGTAATTGGAGGAAAGAGAGTGAATTGATTGATGGAAAGGGTCAAAAATTTTCAAATTAAAAAATAGAAAGTTAAAATAAAATCATGTAATTCTGTAACACCGTGCCGTAGGCACGGGCAAATATTGTAACACCGTGCCGTAGGCACGGCCAAATACTATAACATCGTGCCGTAGGCACGGGCATCATTTAATTAAAAAATAAAATCATTTAATTTTGTAACATCGTGCCGTAGGCACGAGCAAATACTAGAACATCGTGCCGTAGGCACGTGCCAAATACTGTAACACCGTGCCGTAGCACGGGCAAAAACTAGTATATATATACACACACACACACATATATATATATATATATATATGAGTATATAATTGGACTATCCAATTATATTTAATTTGCTACAGTATATCGAACTAGCACGAGAACCAAATGGACCACGATTCCGAGTTCCAATAATCCCTGAATATTAATTAAATTCTTAATTAAATATTCTAAATTATTAACTTCGGGTTATTCCACTAAAACCTGAAGTTGCACTCTCGTTGCCGTAGATAGATAATATAAGCCGAACTACGTCGGTGTCCATCGACATAGTCATTACATACGGATTGGTATTTCACGAGAATCTCATAATTAGAGACATGACATAATATCCATTATACCCCTCTAATTATTTTATCTTAAATACCATTGATTCTCTAATGAATGATTTATTCATAACCATTATGAATGTTAATCTTCTATTCGTAATAGAAAGACTTGAGCGCTCTAATCGTTCAAGTTCCGAATCAACCCTTAAAAAAGATACTCATCTATTTCTCGCAAGAATGAGTGAACTCTCTATCTATGTAAAACGTCCCCAGCTACACACCGAACCATGTCCCCAAAGTACATAGCTATTGGTCGAGATTTATACACCAACCTCACCTTTGTAAATCAAATGACATAACCTACCATGCAGGAGTTCACATTACACTCATGATTCAGATCAATTCATATATGATCATCTAGTAGATTGAAATGGATTTCTTTATTTAACGGATATTATAAGAAACTCATTTCTATCTAGGTCCAGTCCTGTATGATCACATCATATAAGGTGCCTCCATTCTCATGTCACCACATGGACGATCTCGGATCAAAGTCGCCATATAACTATAGAATGAACTGCAACTATAGATAAACCGCAAAAAAAAAATGCTTTGTTTGCTCTCTATGGACTATGTTATATTAATAACTTCACACTTAAATCCTCTTGTGTATGACACACGAAGTCTGAAGGCACATTAGTAATCAAAGGTAAACAAGATAAATTGAGACCAAAATTTGTTTTTACTAAGGCTTGACAAGTTCTAACACCTTCCAACATTTTATTCAAAGCAAATATATATATATATATATACAAAATCTTCTTGATCATTTACTCTCTTTATCTTAAAAAGCTCATACACTACATCTTCATGATCATTTAGTGAGCTTGGATTTATTTCGGTAAATACTCACACTTAAATCTTCTTTATCTTTTGGGAGTACCCAAGTTGTGTTGTAAAATTTTTTATATCAAACTATTGAGGTTGTGGAAATCTCTTATGTGAGTGGGAGTACTGAAAAGGGTGAAATTGTGTAAAACATTTAAGAGAAGCCTTATAAGAAAATCTCTTATTGTAAAGGTTATGAAGCCTTGGAAGAATATCCTAGTGAAGGTTAAGAGGAGCCTTATTTCAAAGACCTCTATTGTAATGGTTTGGGAGTGAGCTGCAGAAAACTCTTGGTGTAAAGTATGGATTCACCTTTACATGGTGGAAAGCTTCAAGCGTGACTTGGAGTAGTGGACGTATGGATTGAGGTCGAACCACTATAAATTACGGTGTCAAATTTCTCTATCCCTAACTCTTTTATTTATCGCAAGTTTTACATTATCTTTACATATCACATGGTAAAACTTATTGTTGGTGAAATTGACATTGATAAATTACTTATGTTAATGGTGGATTTTCACCCCGATGAAGTTTGGAAATTGATGAGGGGTAACATTGAGTTTGTATTTGGCCAGAAGAGAATGATAAGGGTCCAGATAGGCTAAAGTTAGATGAAGGACCTGAGCCCATTGTACGATAGCATTTTACCGAGGAAAAGACCGGCTGATGGAGAGGAGTAGGGATACCGACCAGACCCATAAGGGAAGTACTAGATTTTGCAATATTCGAGCACTTATAGTAGCCGGCTCGATGAGGTAATGCTTACCGACCCGACCCTGTTGAGAAAGTTGGAAGAGGCATAACCAAGCATCATTCACCTCGACACGCCGACCCGAGGAGTAGAGTCGATACATGATATCTTGTATTTGAAGAGCATATGACCTATGCCCTACTTGGAAGTTCGAGCTTCGATCCGGAAGGCTGGTGTGACAAGAGTTGTTCAAACGACCCTCATTGGGAAAAGACCCTGACAGACGGAGCATTCCTTGAGCAGGTGAACTACAAGGTGTCACGTCTACAAAACGTGTAGTAGTGGCCAAAAGGTTGAGATGATGGGTTTCTACTGACAATGGGTGGTTGAGTCAGATGACATAACAACTGTTTGCTGAGTAGTTGGGGAAAAGGATCATGGGCAAATGATGATAGAGTGATATGAGCTGACGTCATGAGTTGATGAAATAGTGGATTTGGAAGCCTATATAAAGGAATTGGAGATCATATTCAAATGTTGGCTTTTTGGCTAGCAATTTTCATATTTTCATTACTTGTAAAAAGCTATAAGAGTTTAGGGATATAGAGAAAAAACTGGTCGGTTTAAACCCCGAGCAAGTAATAAAATTACTTTAGTTTACTCTCGTGGACGTAGATTGAAGCCACTATCCGCCGAACCATGTAAATCTTTTTCTCTGTGATTTTATCTGCTTGCCAAGTATGTTTTGGGTTCCCTACTAACCAAATAAATTCACTGTTTGGTTGAGGTTGGTTCGAATGATAGATTTCCCAAATTGCCCTTTAAACGAAAATCAGCGAAGAACTTTGGTTTGGGTTCTCGAAGTATAAGCTTTCCTTGTCGTCATCAGGCAATTCAAAGAACTCGTTGGCCACCACATTCATTACATCTTGCATGAGATTCTCTTGAACCCCATGATTAATCAACTGTTGCAGAAAACAAACAGAAAAAAAAATGTAATAACTTGGATAGCAACGACCAGGTATGGCAAGTGATGTGAATATTTGTGTCCGGCAGTTATGAAAAATCATACTTGTATTCGGTCCTAAATCCCAATGTATTGGATTCCGAAGACTTTTATCATTAATAGTATGAGTTGTCGATATCCATATTTTTAAAACCGGACTAGATCGGTCGGTCGAACTGGTCAAATCGGGAATCGATCGTGAGTCCGGTCCAGTTAATGGATAAAAATTGGTTTGTAAAAAATTGATCAAAATCGGTAACCGGATTGGGCCGATTCAATTTTTTTTCAAATTTTTAAAATCAAAAATCAAAAATTAATTTTTTTAAATTTTTAATTAAATAAAACTATTTATGACATATGCCGGTTTTGTCGATTTTTCCGAAACAGTTTAACCAGTCGAACCACTGACCCATTGAATATTTTAGATCACCGGTTCGATCACCGGTCTGGTTCTGAAAACACTGGTCAATACCCATATCCAAACCATCCAACAAATATATATATAAATTTATACATGTATCCAATCTTAACAATCAGACTATTACGGGCTCATCCCCAGATTTTTACCATCCATAAGCATATAATACATTGCTTTATTGAATGAATAACACGACTAATGTAACATATCAAACCTGGAAAAATCCAAGTTTTTGACAGGCTTTCAGAATTTGCTGAATTATAATTGTTGGACCAGCAACTGCAAGATCAGTTACAGGAATGGTTTCGCATAGAGGAACGAGAAGCTTGCCGGGTCTCCTTTCAGGTGGCAAGACATAAGATTCTGGAACACACTGAATGTAACGCTTGGTTGAGATCAGCTTCTCCATTTCCTCAAATAATTAAGTTCAAAGCTTAGTGGAAACTCAAGCTACAGCTACTGCAAAAACTGAATTGTATATGACATTATTGATATTAAATTAAGGGTATTATAGTCTTTGAATCAGAGACAGGTCAACAGAAGAAAACAAATATCTTCAACGTGGGAATCACTACAATGTGATTCGTTCACATGGACCAAGGATATTTGGAGCACTAAGTCCGGTAAGGATCCATTGGCTTCGGAGTAATTCTAATCTTATACTCATCTATTATTTCTTAAAGCTTCAAGCAGTGAAATGATAATAACCATTTTCTTTTTGTTGTCAGACTCTCCATCATCATTTCCATGTACCAGGTTTCAAACCACAGTGGATTAGAATTACGAAGACATCCACTAAGCAAGGAGATAACAAACATTATGTTACTTTCTATCCGGGAATTGGATTCCGTATCCAATTTTTTTTTTTTTAATATAAATTTAAAGTGATAATTATTAAATAAAAATTTAAATATAAGTGAATCGTAAGAAGAAAATCCGGTGCTCGATAAAAAAATTTGGTGACCTTTGCTCAATTTTTAGAGATTTATTTACACATGTAATTTTTTTTTTTTTTAATATAAATTTAAAGTGATAATTATTAAATAAAAATTTAAATATAAGTGAATCGTAAGAAGAAAATCCGGTGCTCGATAAAAAAATTTGGTGACCTTTGCTCAATTTTTAGAGATTTATTTACACATGTAATTTTTTTTTTTTTTAAAAAAAAACCATCAATGGGTATGACTTTGTGGCAAAAGGGTTTATGATTTGATTGTCAGGTCTTAGGTTTGAGTTCGGGTGGTGCATTTCTAGCAAGAGCCCGTGACAGTCGGACAGTTTACCTGCTCCGTTAAAGCTCGGGTCGAGTGGTTTGACGGCGGGATTTCCAATATTTCCAAAAAAATATATAATATTATAATATTCTTCAATAAATGGTCAAGATTTATTCCCTTATTTAGTTTTTTTTTTTTTTGGCAAAAACTCATTAACTCCAATTCCAATTCCAATTAACACTACCCTACTCTTCCATCGTCTCAACATCTCCTCTAACCTTCATCTCTCTTTCAATCTTCCTTATTACACACTTAGACTTCCACTAGAATAAATAATTTTATTATCATTAGAATAAATAATTTCTTCTTCTAATTTTTTTTTTAATTTTTTCATCTTTTTGTCTGATTAGTTAATTAGAATAAACTCGTTAACTCAAATTGCAACTAAGTTTGATTCAGAAAATTTAAGTGATGTTCCCTGTAGGGCTGTAGCATTAGACTAGATATGGTGCAGAAGAGGAGGTGATATATCATGTGCCGGGTGTATATGTCATTTCTCTCACAGCAGGCGGGCCCCACACAATTATGGGACCCACATGCTGTGAGAGAGATGACATATACACCCGGCACATAATGAGGTATTGACTTTCCTTTTATGCAAATATATATATATATATATATATATCAATACTGTCAATTCTGTCTTTTTTATTGCCTTATTATTAATATGTGACAATTGTGTGTTTAAAACTGTTATTGTGTGATATTGCATTATAAGATATAGTGATACCTCCTTTAAACCTGAATATTATATTGACATCAGTAAGAGACCATTCTGAACCTGAACGGGTTTAAGGTCAGACCTTACGAGGGGTGTAGTGCGACCTTAAATCATTCCCAGTGTCTTATATTGGGTGGAGACTCCTTTATTATTCGAGTAGTCCCTTGTGGGTTATCTGTACTCTCTACGAGCTGCGAGCCCAACAGTGTCGTGGTCGTCAGCATCATTGGCATAGTGGTAAACTCCACTTCGCTCCTACAGATGGCGACTCCACTGGGAATAGAGAATTGGCCCGGAAAAAATACATTGTAGTATTCATGGCAAGATTGAGGTTAATCATGTCTTCATTCTTTTAAATACCTTTCAAACCCCGGTGGCGTTACATATCGTGAAATCCTTTTCACTTAAGGTAGTGGATCGTTATGTGATGATAACAATCACTTGTTGGCATGTACCTTCGGGTATAAAAAGGTTTGTTCATTGGTCGATTGAACCCCTGGATGGGGAGATCTAATTGTGGACAAACCTTCATTGATGAAAGCCTAAGCCTGAACCCTGGATCAAGCCTACATGTAAGCCAATAGTTGCTACCCTATAGGACTAAGCCTCCCTTATGCTTGTCATTGGGCTCTAAATATTTGAGGTCATTTAACTTTTTTGCCGTGAAATATAAAACTTATTGGGCCTTTCACTAGGACAAGTTTGCGTTTCACGATGTTTGGTTGAATATTTTAAAATGTCAATGAGCCAAATTGTATGAAAACTCTGTTAGGCCTATGATGTTTCATTATGGTTTAAAAGTTCAAAAAACATGAGTCTGATACCTATACTGGCTTTCATCCATAAGGGTATGCCCTGTTTTGGCATATTTAGATGTCTTGAAATGTTTCAAGGCCTATCCCTGATGACGGTGATTACTAAGGTTCCAATTTGTCGCTTTTGAACAATGGCACGATCCTCATATTAGGCTTAGTCATTTGTAAATGGGCGGCCTTTGTCCTTTGACGATGGACAAGGTAGCCAAGGTTTATCTTTTAGTATAAGAGAGAATGAGTTTGTGTAATCCATGTTGGCACACAAACTAAGTCAAACCAAGAAAAGATATTGGACTTACCACGTGTGTAGGAAGAATAAGATTGGAGCATACCATATATTTCATGCATTTTCATGCATTGCATGCATATATGCATCACGCTAACCTTTTTGTATTACATACATCATAGTGGCGCGTTGGGTTAGGAAATAAAGCAGACTAATCAAAAAGTAGTTAACCAGCTCCAAAATAGCCAACAACAAAGGTTCTCACGTCGACTGATTAGAAGCCAACCTGGACAAGATTGCTGAGTAGCTACAGACCATGGTCAATGCTATGGCCAACTTGATGGCACTTCGAATGGCAGGGGCTGAAACTAGTGAAAGGGTGCACGAAGAGCCTGTAAAATGACAACTGAGGAAATCCCCACCTTGGATGATGATATGGTTGAGTATGTTGCAGGAAAGATGGCCAACTCCCAAGCTGAGATCCAGAAATTGAAAGAGCAGATGAAGTCAGTGACCTAGAAGATGAAAGGTAAACATAAAGACCTTATGAATTATGATGTCATGGCATTTGAGGAACAACTGCCTTCACAATTCAGAATGTCAGGCATGGTAAAGTTCAACAGAAACGAGGATCCAAAAGTTCATCTCCGCCAATATGTGTTACTGATAAGTTCCACCGGCCTGTCTAAGTGTCAGGTTCAGAAAATATTTGGGATGTCTTGGTGCCCTGTTTTGGCAAAGCATTCTTAAACAAATACGTCACAGATATGGAGACTGATTTGTCACTCTGTGGTTTGGAAAACACCAAACAGAAGCAAGATGAGAGCTTATGTTGATCGCTGGAGAAGACAATTTTTGAAAATGCAAACACGACCCTCGAAGAATGACCAAATAAAAATGATCATCAAGGGCACCAAGCCCTCTATTTACAACAAGCTGAGGAGGATGACCTCTATGATCTCGGATTTTTGACAGTTGAGAGAAACAGTCATGGATATCGAAGAAGAAGAGGGTGATAATCGAAATTTTTTAGCCAAAACAGAAGAACTGTAGGGGGACCTTCTCGAACTAAGATCGTCCCGCCAAAATTGGTGCCATAAGGAATAGAGGATTTTCCAACTTCGGCAGACCATTTTCCAAGGTATTTGAGAAGTTGAAGAGACAGTGTCTGCTAGAATCCCTAGAACATAAACCATTACCAAACCCAATACCCTTCCACATAGATCTAAATCAATATTTGCACTTCCACCAGCAAAAAAGCCAGGACACCGACAAATGTACCCGCCTTAAATACGAAATCCACAACCTCATAGATAGCCGAAAAAACCCTGACCCTAAGATAAGCCAACCCAACACCAACAGAAACCCCATTTCTAACCACCATGTCGTTCCACCACCAACATACATGATAAACTTTGGCCTACCTCAAGAACATGTTCTACAAACCTTCAATCAATAGACCCACGTCATGGGAATATGGGACAACATCGATAGCGAGGTTGGATAACGTAATAAATTTTGGGCTAGAATCAAGCCAAAATTTAAATTTCATGCATTTCCACGTATCAAATGAAGCATGCAAGTTTCTTAATCTCAATTTTAGCTTTTCTTTTGCATTTTCACATGAATATCTCAAGCTAGTAGAAACCCATGCATGACCTACACCCATTTTTTATGATTTTGGTTAGTTAACAAGTTAATCATGGTTAGATAGATGATTATTAACATGATTTATGCATGGATTGAGCTAAGTTATTGATAAGTGCGGTTTATACTCACTTATTCATGCATTCTTAGTTTATTATTTTGTTAGATTCTGTGTCATTTAATGTATTTTGTAGTTTTTTTATATTTTATTGGTAGGAAGCATTGAAACATGGATCTTGGGGCAAATTGACTTGTTTTGGGACCTTATGGACGTATCGAAAGCACGCGGGAAAGCAAACTACGTGAAAAATCACATCCTAAAAATTTGGCATGATGTCGCGACGCCCAGACAGCATCTCCATATAAAAATCCGGAGGATGTGGCGTCGCGAATATAAAATTCAAATTTAATAGCCGATCGAATATATGATTCAAAATACATGTCCAGTCATACGTGTATCGAGCTGTCATCGAGTGTGCAGATCTTCAGTCACGGACATCATAATTACTAAATATGTCTGGCTATACATATATCTCAAGATATATCTCCGACTGGATAGGTGTCGATTTGTAAATGACGACAGATATGAGAGAGGGAAGAGATCTTATCTTCCCCTTCCATTCTCAAACTCTCCTCCTCTGCTATAAGAAGTGGGGTTTCCCATTCACATAGATGATTGAGACCCACCATCAAGAAACCTACGAAGCAGCAAACCTCTGTCAAAAACTACCAAGACCCTGAAATTTTGATACCTTAAATGTGTTATGATCCTTAAAGCGTTTTCATTATGGTGCGAATCCAAGCAGCAATTCAGGTCTTAAAAGTAACTTCTGAGCCATAACATAAGCAAAGGTACGACCTGAGGATACCTTCTTTTCATTATTGTATTTGAGTTTATGTCTTACATAAAATATCTCTGACCGGAAATAACTCACATATGGCCGGACATACATATATCCGGCTAGACTTACACTAAGTTCAACCGGATATTAATTACATAAAAAAATTTATCTGGTTTAACTTCGAAATTACTATTATTATTACTGTTTTAATTATCATTATTTTATGCATGCTTAGTTATTTCACATTTTTTAGTTGTTAAACTAAATGTGCTTATTTTACTATTTAGATTAGTGTTAATAGACATGTTTTCATTTTACTGCCATTGTTTATTATGGTTAGTATTGTTATCACTTCCTAATCATTTTTATTGTTTCACTATTTTGCTCATGTAATTATTTTACAATATTTCCTTAATTGCTATCATTTTTGTTCTGCCTCTTTAGTTCGCGTGGTACATCTGGCCAGACTTCCTTCAAGTCCGATCGAACATTAGCAATATGATACATATTCGGTCGTTTTTTGCCATATCCGGCCAAACCTCTCCAAGGCATGGCCCATAAAATGCACACTTCACTTTGCTCAATCATTATTTTTGCTATCATTGTGACAATTTTCATACTTCCATGCTTTATTTATTTATCATATTTTACTACTCGTGTTATCGCCATGTATGTTATTAAAATTATTATTGCATGTGAAATTGTATAATAAGATATGAGGATACCTCCTTCAAGCGTAAATATTATACTGGCATCAGTAAGGGACCATTCAAACCCAAATGGGTTTAAAGTCGGACCTTGCAAGGGGTGTAGTTCGGCCATAAATTATTTTCGATGTCTTATAACGGGTGGTGATCCTCTTATTCTTTGGTTAGTCACCCCGCGGCGTTATCCGTACTCTCTATGAGCTCTGATCCCAACAGTGTAGTGGTCGCTGATATCATAGGCATATCGGTAACTCACGCTTCGCTCTTACACCTTGTTTTATAGTTAATTTGAAAAAGGCACTTTGAAAAGTTAGTTCTCAAAAGATTTGCTTTTGAAAGAGATATATCTGAGACATATTGGAATTTGCTTATGATATTATATATTTTCGCAACGGTGTTCGTACTATGTTTTACTTGTTTTAATGATTTTGACCCGCCATGGTGCCTGTATAGGGTCTGTCCATCTGAAAATGGCCGATCCATTACCTTCTGTTGACATGTCAATTTCCGATCAGGGCGCGCGACTCGGCCACTCCTGGTTAGTTTTCTGAAGTATTTTCAAAAGATTGGTTTTATAATGCATTTTCAAAAGATGAGATTAAAGTGGCTTCTTTATGTTTTCTGTTTTTGAGGGTATGTGAGATTGATTGTATGGATTTGTGTTATGTGTTCTGTTTCAAATTATGAATGAGATTGACTGTATGGATTTGTATTTTGAGTTCTGTTTATGATTGTAGATAAGATTGAATGTATGGGATTTGTATTATGTTTTACTTTTCTGATTATGAATGAGATTGACTTCGTCGTATTTGTAATGGTAATGTGTATGTGATCAATTTGGTTGATGTTTTAGCTCGTGTCATGGTAGTTTTGATTAGGTCATCCGTTCATACGAAAATCATATCATACATATTCTTAAATAGGTAATGAGTCTCGTACGAGCTTCGTTTGATCACGTTGTTATACGGTTTGCGTAAGTACATTTTGGATGTTTCTCTTGTGCAACATCCAAAATGAAACTTGTATATATATATATGTAAATGTAAAGTTCATAGACACTGTCTTTATATGTTGATTTAAGGACGATCTTAAGTTACCTTGAATTTTATAGGACTTTATGCAAGTTTTTAAAATGAAACTTCTACCGATAAATGAAATTTCTCTAGATTCAATGTAATAATTTTAAGTCAAATTTAGGAATCTCATCTCAACCGACCGTCTATGTCGACTCTCTTTATGACCACTTCTTAGCTAATTTACAAAGATGAGTTATATCCATGAATTTGTAGCATATGATTTGTTTGGTGTTGTGTCCAATTATAATTATCAAATAGTTTTATATTTGTACGGTTCAGGGTTTTAGGATTAGAAATCTCACATGATAATATATGACAATATAAATTCATATACACCCTCTCTAGTTCTTCACAAACGATAAGATGCTTGGTACGATATCATTTACTCTGTAAGTAGATTTATCAACAGCATAAAATTTAATTATTCACTTGCTTAATTACTGTGTATCTTGAGTTCTAAGTAACCATTTTCATAAAGGACCTGTCTTTGTGACCATTTTTTATCCCCTGAAAACAGTGTCCGTGCTTACAGCATACTTTGTTGTTGGTGAAAAACCGCACAGTGGCTGGTAAAATCGAGAGCTCTGTTCACACTTACAGTAGCATAAAACAACCAAATGGTTTTTGTGAACTCTAATTCTACTTAAAGGAATCATAGCCTATTTTAGACTTTTACACTTTACAGAAAATTGAAGAAAAAAGCTTTTGCAATCCAACTATCAAGTTAACAAACTGAAGTCAACTGCCTGACTATATTTACTTTATAGAGATTAGCTTGCATAAAAAATAAATTATTTATATTTACAAAAAGCCTAATGTCTGCTGCTTACAGTTTTTTTAATTACCATTAGCAATCTCCTGTTCGTTTTGCTTCTTCAAGCCGTACTCGAATTGATTCTGGACATGTCATTTTATTGATGCTGCAAAAGACATAATGTCATCATCAATCAGAAATCTGAAGTTTTCTCCACAAGACAACATATACTAAGGAAACCCTATCTGAAATAAACAATGTTCTATAAATAAATTCAAATATTCAAATGCATATTCTTTGATGAAGAGTAGATTGTTAAAAAAACTCACCAGACAAGTAAATCGCCGCCAGATGACAACTTTTCAGAAATCCATTCAGGAACTAGTTCCAGCATCAAGCTCATCTGGTCTTCAACCTCTCCTGGGGAAAAAAAACCATGAGTTAGCTTTTCTAAACTTTCTGTAAACGAGATATCCTAGTGCCTAAGTTGCTACCACAAAGACTTACTTCTATCAGTAATTTGAAAATGGCTGGAAATTATCTTGTGAATTAGCTCCTCTTTTGTAATGACTGAACGTTTTGTCGACTGAAATAAGAAATGAATCATGTTGAAGAGCTTAGGCAGGCAGGCAATCATCTGTCGCCGCCACTTAGCTTGTGAGATGGCTGGATCTCGATCCTCCATAGCCTTCCTATCTTTCTCCTTTATCTGGGGAAAAAAATGAAATTGGTTACTTAAGTATGTAATCATTACTCAAAATAATAAGAGGTTAATGACAGAAATTTACTCTATATCATGAGATGATAGGCATTTCACATATACAAGGGATATGATTGAGAAAAAGTTGAATGTCAAGAATACAATTTTTGGACTATTGCAGAAATATAATTTCAGAAAAATAGCTTGCTACTATAAAAGAATGCTGAAATAACAGGAAATTCAAAATGGGGCTCACCGACTGAATAAGACTCTCAGGAAGAATGTTAAGAATGTCATCATCAACTGATATGCCCTCACTGAACTCTTGCTCAACCTTCACATTCTTCACGGGAGTATCAAATTTCAAAGATTTCAGAGATTTCAGAGATCTGCTAAAAGGTGGACGTCTAGTTAACTTGTTTGGTGAGCTGGCAGAAACATTTTCCGGAGTGGTATAACATCTTTTTGGCGGATGTAAAGAGGGTGTGCCAGTCATCAGCCTAGCTGGAGTAGAAACAAGTTTTGCAGGAGTTGACTGCATGCTATCAACTTTTATGGGAGAACCATCTTTGCTTTCCATGGGGTCAATCTCTGGGACTGTAGTGGCAGGTGGGCAGCTTGGTGGCATACGAGTTGGAGTCAAATATTTTTCGTCTCTGATTGATTTGGATGATAATTTAATTGGAGAGATAGCAGCAGCAGAGCTAGTTTCCTTGGAAGAAAATTTATCAAGGCATGACTTTAGAACTAGAGTGGCAGAAGGTTCACTGGAAATATTCGATGATTTTTTCTCAGCCTCGTTCTTTTCTGATTCACTATTGACAAACTTCCGAGAAAAATGCCTTCGAAAAGAAAAATGAGATGCTGCAATTGGTTGCTGAATATCAGATGCAGAAGCTGCTGTCCTCGTTACCATTGATATGCTGGGGGCCTTCACTATATTTAGAAGCTTATAATTATGACAGGTAGCAGATGATCCTTGTTGCTGCTCAATGGATGCATCAGTTGAAGAATCTACTGGCATTGATAGGGTGGGTTTTTTAACCATATTTAATTGGATATTTGACCTTGACTGATTGAAAGGTTCTGGCAATGTTTCCTGCGGAATTTCATCACCCTGTACGCAGAATAATCTTCATTAAGATTTCAGGATACAAGTCAAATGCAAATGATACCGAAAATGATGGCCAAGCAATGAAGTTTTTTCAAGTCCAAACAAATATGGGTCAAGTTGGAACCACCTATTTAATACAAGCATCTAACTGTAAGAATCTTGAAAGAAAGGGAAAAACCACGTGTCTACTGTTGCGAATCATAATTGCTTGTTAAAATTTATAATTTGACCTGCCCTTACAAGCTACAATTCATGTCAAACAGGAACCAGCCAAGACATGCCAGAATTGTCTAATGCCATGCCAAACTAAATAATCTTTTGAGTTCAAATTATCGCTACAAAGTGCTTAAGTAATTTGTTTCTAACACTGTTTGAAACACAATTAAAAAAAAAGCTTCAAAACACAAAAGAACACAAAATCATAAAAACTATCATGTACCTCTAGATGGTCTTTAAAAAACTGCATAAGCCGGGCTCGAAAAACCTTCCTCAGATTCAAATTCTTGCTAGATTTCAACTTGCCATCGCATTCTATAGCATCAGCATTTATTGTAATATGAAGATCAGGCTTCATGCAACTAGTCTTCTCATCAAATGTCAGCACTTTCTTAATCGCAATCACTTCTGGTAGTATAAACTTTAACTGAGCCAAGTGACTATGCGAAAACCTCCTACAAATATCATAAATCCGAAAACAAATTGACATAATAACACCGTGTTCGGATACAATAATTAAATTAAATCACAAGATAATAAATCTTTTCTTTAGAAAATTTTACCGGTCAGTCAAGCACTCAATTTTGGGGCAAATGTTAGTGAAAGTAGTCGACGAACATTTCAATTTCAACAAACGGATCACTCCATCGAGGCTATCAAAAAACTCTGCCAGCTGCATATACCTGCCATTTTAAAATTAAACTAAATTAAATTACAAAATAAAGTGCATAATTTTTTTTTTTCAAAAAAATTTATTAAATCCAAATAAAATATAAAAAAGCGCTTACTTTTCCGGCAACTTGGGGGACCGACGAGAGGGATTCACTGTGGATTTAACTGGCGGCGATGCCAAGATATGCTTTCCGGCAGATTCGATCTGATCCGTTGAATTTTGCTGGGGCTTCGTTTGAGCGGCCATTCGGACTTCTTTGAGTGAGAGCGCCATGCGGCTGTAGCGGGTCCGGCGAGGGACCAGTGAAGGTTGCTTCTCCGGAGTTTTAGAGGCCAATAGGGTCGGGTTCGGGTTCGACGTTTCGGGTTTGGGTTTTGCGGTGATTAGCTTTTTGCATCTGAAGGGGATTGATTGAGAGGAGTCTGAAGAACTCATTCTGTAGAGAGAGAGAGAGAGAGAGAGAGTTGTTTCGCTTTCTGTGCTGTGGGGGTCCTGGGGGAGGGAAGATGGAGGTATTAGGGCTTTTTGGCGCGAATGCTGAGCTGGAGCTCACGTGGATGGCTCACACGTAGGACTTCCCGCTAAATATATCCGTTGAGTCCCGCGGATTTCCTATGGTGCTGTTTGGACATCGGGTCATTGTAATTCTGACCTATCAAATGTGGGAGTATACTTTTTTTATAATTTTTTCTTTAACTTACCATTTAAAAATTAAATTATCTTTTCATATGAAAATTATGAATACAAATATCATCGTCGATATGAAAAATGGATTTTATATTTATAAGAGATTGATAATTACATATTATTCATTTTCAAACATTCATATATCAGTCATCTAGAATTCAAATTACCATATATAAAATTCTACATAACTTATAATTTTCATCAATGAACTTCTCTTAAATTCAGAATTTCATAAAATCAAAATCAACTTCAAAGTCGTTGTGTCCTTTAAATGAAATATGATCGCGCTTACTGTCACATTTTACCACAGTCATATTGAATTCAATCACATATATAATTTAACTAGGTAACAATTTATTTAAGTTACATTCAGCTCATTTATAAACACATTTATAATAGTCACAATCAAATTGAGTTTAGTCATAATCAAAGTCATAATGAGTTAAGTTACAATCACATTTTACATAAAATCATATTTTACTTAAGTCATATCGAGCTCAGTCATGATCATATTTTACATAAATCACATTTTGCTTAGCCACGGTAACATTACATCATAGAATATATGGGGAATTTCTAAAAAGTCAAAATTATTAGGATTCTTCCAATTTAGTCTAAGTACACTGATTTTTTTCATTTATTCCACAAACATATAAAAAATATAAATATACATGGTAAAGTTATAGTATTACAAGATTGTCATGAAAAAGAAAAAAATAACTTAAATTAATAAAAAAAATCCCAACATTAAATTTAAAAACTAAATATCTCTCAAAATATAAAGTATTTAGAGAAAAGGATTACATATTATTGATCTACACAATATAATATTTAAAATAAGTATCATAATCGATATGTTTCGACAAAAGATGATAAAAAATTACTCTAATATTTATAAGTTATCGATCATCTTTTTCAAACATTCATGTTTTTTTATTCGTACTTCAAATCATAATCTGTAAGATGTTACAGATAATTAACATTCACACTTACAATTGTCATCAAGGAATATCTCTCAAATTATGACTCATACAAGGTTAAATCGGTTTCGAAATCGCTATGTCGCAACAATCATAGTCACACAGGCACAGTCACATGGTCATACAATCAAAATCACGTAGTCACAGTCGCACAGTCATGATCACAATCATAGTCACAGTCACAATCATATATTATGAGTCATAATCACACAGTTAAAGTCATATTCACACTTACAACTCAGCCACAATATCAGTCACACATAGAATTCTCAATCACATTTTTCAATTACAATGACAATTACAATACTAAATCACATTTTGTTAGTTACAATGTCAGTCACACAATCATAGTCACACAATCACAGACACATTCATACTAACCACTCAAGCACAATGTCAATCACATACACAATTCTCATACACATTTCTCAGTTACAATACTCAATCACATTTTCTTAGTCACAATGTCAATCATATATACAATATTCAGTCACATTTATTAGTTATAATGACATTTAAAATATCATTTTACATATCTAAAAATATATTTTAACATATCCAATCCCTTAAAAAATCATTTTCACGTGAACAATTATCTAAAAATATATTTGATATCCAACTATTAAAAAAATACCAAATATATGGAAAAAATAATTTTATTAGAATAGAGATGAGTAAAATATGGATATAAATATGATGAAAGTCAACTTGAAAACTATACTTTTGATTAAATAAGAAGAATTTTAAAAAATTAAGACTATTTATAAAATCATTAAGAGCTTATCATTTTTAAGAAGTAGTCGGGGTGGAAATGATTTTTTTAATAATTCCCTATATAACACTAGCATATGGCTCGCACTTTGTACGGGTTAAGTATATATTTAACTATAATTTTATATAATAAAAGAAACATAATGTTATTTTAGATATTGACCTTATAAATATTTCGGATCCCATCAATTTAGAATCTAAATGAAACAATTTGGTTGATTTACATTAATATATATATATATATAAACAATTTGGTTGATTTACATTTATATATATATATATTATATATATATATATATATATATATATATTGGAAAATGACAACCCACCGAAAGGTGATTTTCATTGTCCATTTCCACGCAAAAGTCATACAACTTTATGAAAATTAAAGCATGAGGTGTTGAACACCTCTTGTTATAAAATAGAAGTGCTCTACACCTTATTTCCTCAGTCTGTTTCATATTTATCTCTTAAGAAATTGTGGAGTTTCAGTTTTTACGTGTTTTATTTTTCAGTATTTGTTGTAATTTCTTTTTTATTATTAATAAAATTATGCACGTTTTTATTTAAATCGTGAGTAACTAATTGCATTATGTTGAGGTGATGTGTGAAACTCTTAATATTAGAATATAAATTAATCTTATTTATGTTATAATATATAAATTATAATTTAAAGACTAATATTTAATCTTCTATTGTATTTGTCAGTGTCTTGATTCGTTGTAAACATTTCATATTGGTTGGTACAATTAATACTTACCTCATATTATATGAGAGAGTAATTTAAATTTGAACTAATTATCGACAAAACCATATCACCACCTTTATGGATGGTTTCATATATTTTGTCATAATTGAGTATTTATTTAGACTAATTATAGACAAACTGTATTACCACCTTTATGGATGATTTTATATGTTTTGGCATAATTAAATCCTGAAATAAATTAACTAGATAATAATGACAATTTATATATTGTAAAAAGTAAGATTTCTCTATATTTGAAATATCAATAATGATATTTTTTATTTTATTGTTGCATTCTAATATAAAAATTGTTCATCACTTCAATCAATTAATCATTTTTTACTCGAATTTTTATTTTATTTTATTAAATATATTCCATGTGGATCACCCTCGGACTTATCAAGTTATTTTATTACTTCGACATTCTTATACTTGAGAGTAAAGAACCACTTTATGAGTGTGTCACATATCCCTATCTATAAATAACTTTAAAAAATGCTTAATTTTCTTTCAGATGAATTTCAATGAAATTTAATATAATTTATTCAATTTAAACTTAAATTTTCTTATTTAACTTCAAGTCTTGATCAATTCAGATTCACTTTTCAATAACTAATAGTCAGAGTCTGCATATTGAAGTATAACAAATATTAAAAAGTTCATAAAAAACTTATAAAAATAATTTAACGTTCATTAATAATTTGCAAGAACTGATAGTCAAAATCTGCATGTTTAAGCACAACAAATAATAAAAGATCATGAAAAAACTTATATAAATAATTTCAAGTAAAATAACAAATAACAATCAACAATATACATGAAATAAAAAAATGATTCAGTTTTGTGAACGGTTGCTATTTATTTTTCCTATTTTAATAAGAATTTATGTTTTATGTTGTAATAGGTCTCTTATTTTAATACTTTATTATTTTAATATTATAGTTTAATAAAAAAATTAATTATAGATTAGGTTCCACATACGTTTTAATTGTAATGTAAGATTATAATATGTTTTCTTATTATAATATGTTTCTTATTTTAATAGTTTATCATTTTAATTTTATAATTTAAAAATACTAAATTATAATATTAATCAATTAAATTGATAAGTTTCTTATTTTAAGTTGAGATTATGTTCTTACATTGTAATAAGTTTCTTATTATAATTTTACAATGTAATAATAAAAATTATTTTTAAATATATTTTAATTTTATAATTTAATAATAAATATGAGATTATATTTGTATATTATAATAGGTTTCTTGTTCTAATAATTTATTATTTTAATTTTATAAATTAATTATAGAAATTAGGTGTCACATATTTTTTATTTTTTTTAATGATAGATTATATTATGTTTTCTTATTGTAATAATATTCTTATTTTAATAGTTTATCGTTTTAAATTTTAAAAATAATAAATTTTAATTTTAATTAATTAAAGTAATAGGTTTCTTATTTTATTATGAGATTATATTTTTATATTGTAATATGTTTCTTATTTTAATTTTATAATTTAATAATAAAAATTAATTTTAGGAATATTTTAATTTTATAATTTAATTAAAAATAATAATTGTAGAGATTATATACCACATGACGTGGTGAAAAGTTTTAAAATATTTAACTTATATATATATATACACATATGTTTATATTTATATATTTAGATTATTTGTGATATTATTCAAAAAGTCATCAGGTAGTATAATATGTTTTCTTGTTATAATAAGATTTTTATTTTTAGATTTACTAATTTAATTTTATAATTTAGTAGTATTTCTTATTTTAATAGGATAGTATAATATATTTTCCTATTATAATATATTTCTTATAAAATTATAATATGCACTTTTATTGTAATAGTTTTTTTTTTTAATTTAATAGATTTATTAATTTAATTTAATAGTATTTCGTATTTTAATAGGATATTATTATACATTTTCTTGTTATAATAAGGTTCTTCTTATTATATTTATTAATTTAATCTTATAATTTATCAGTATTTCTTATTTCAATAAGATATTATAATATGATTTCTTATTATAATAGAGTTTTTATAAAATTATAATATGTATTTTTACTATAATATGTTTTTATTTAATAGATTTATTAATTAATTTTAATAGATTTATTAATTTTATTTTAATAGGTTTATTAATTTAATTTTATAATTTAATAGCGAGTTACCATGTGATGCGATGAGGAAATTTAAAAATATTTAATTATATATATGTGTGCGTATATATATATATATATATAGATAATAAACACTTTTATTGTATATATGTTTTTTATTTAATAATTTAATAATTTAATAGTATTTTTATTTTAATAGAATTGTATAATACATTTTCTTGTTATAATAAGGTTCTTATTATTAGTTTTATTAATTTAATCTTATAATTTAACAGTATTTTTATTTCAATAAGATAGTATAATATGTTTTATTATTATAATAGAGTTCTTATAAAATTATAATATATATTTGTATTGTAATAGATTTATTATTTTATTAAGAAAGTGTAATATGTTTTCTTAGTGAGAAATTATCACTTTAATTAATACTCTTGATTTTTAAATTTCTTTAAATAAAAGTTTATATTATTAAAATACTCCTAATAAATCCTAATTCTTTAAATTTAAACATGGGTCCACCAAATTCAAATCTTAATATTAATTTTTAAGTGACCATATGTATTTTATATAAATGGA
Source organism: Zanthoxylum bungeanum (assembly GCA_019454045.1). Lineage (NCBI taxonomy): Eukaryota > Viridiplantae > Streptophyta > Magnoliopsida > Sapindales > Rutaceae > Zanthoxylum > Zanthoxylum bungeanum. The sequence continues at coordinate 196,208 of SKCR01036365.1, read as the reverse complement.
AATTATTAAAATAACTTAAAATTTTGACGCCAATTGTAGCATGTAAATTTATCTAATAGTGGTAGGTTTGTTAAATGAGTTTAAATAGTAGACTCAAAGCCTTTATGGATCGATCTCAAATATGAACCTCGATTGATTGTAAATTATAATAATTTAATTAATGAGCAAAACAGTAGTGAACTATTGAGAGGACATTTTATGAATGAGAGAGGTGTTTTGTTATTAATGTGAGCCTCCATGTCAAAGTGGTAGCCGGACTCCAAGTTCTCCATGTCTAATGATAAATAAGTCTCTTATATTTATCCATAATAATGGTAAAATGGAGAAAATAAAGTAAAGTCAACATAAAATTAAGTTAACATTGAATTAAATTACGATAAATTAAATGAAATCATTACTTAAAATTAACAAAACAAATCATTGGCATGTCTTTTTTTTTAAAAAGAAACTTCATTAATCACATAAGAAAAGATACAACGTTTTCTGAAATATCTTTTATTCAGATATTACATATTTCCCCAAATTCGGGAGATCATCCCAAAAAAGTCACTTAAAAATCATTCAGATAAGTCTATAGAGGACAAGCAATTAAACCCTTTTTTTTTAAATATAAAATATATATTGTTGCTTCTTGTATTTGGTGCCAAATCCGTCCTAAATGAAACAAACAATACGTTTCATCGAAGAGATTCCAGATGATGTTTGCTAGGGAAACATGAGGTTCCTCAAAGTTGCTACATCAGCCCTGATATGATGGGAAACTCATGGATCCCTTAAATGAGTTAAAACTATGATGCGGGAGTTCAAATGGCTTAAGAATCCTATGAAGCTTTAGATAATATCTTTATAGAAGACATGCCGTAATAATAAGCGTGCTTTCTTTCTCTTGAATTTATTTATTGATCCAAACAAAAATTGAACTAGTGTCCTCGATATTGCATCAATATATGTTGACGGCTGATTTTGGTCTCAGGATAATATTGGAATATCACTCCCGAGGAAATCCTCCCTCAATCGTGAATTTGTTTGGTTATGGGGGACCAAAGGCAAATTTAGCAAAAAACAGACAAACACACCAATCAACAAGGAGATTTAACGTGGTTCGGTGGATTTGGATCCGACCTACGTCCACGGACACAAACGAGATGGTACTTTTATTATTTAAACACTCTTTTCGGGTCTCTACAAGTCAGAGCTTGAAGATTCAGATCACTATTTTTTTGATGATGCCTTTTACACATACTATGCCCTCCTATTTATAATAACACAGAAATCAGACTCCTATTTGCATAAGAAATCCTAATTGAACTTAGTCTCTTCTCCTTGCAAGGATTCCTAGCCTGATATTCCCTTCTCTTTTCTTATTCCTTTTCGGATTCTGACTTCATTTCCTTGTGAGAGTAGGATAACTCGTTTTATCTTATCCGTAAGAATAAGGTGTCGTCATCTTGAACGCGTCTCGTCGTCTGGTCGGTCTTCATGAGGTCGGTCATGACAGTCTTTTATGCTGAGAGTGTTTCTGCCGACCTTATAGTGCTCGGTCATCCATACCAAAGTGGTCGGTCTTTACATGTTGTGGTCGGGTCGGCTTTGATGATCTCAACCAGTCAGGGAATTACCCTTCTGTCCTCGTCGTGCTGTCTTAAATGTTATAGTGCCTGAAAACACCATCAACATCTGTCCCATAGTTCTCGGTTCCAACAAGCGTGCAAGTTGGTGCCGGGAACTATATAAAGAAGGTGTTTCTGTTTTGCCCCGTTGGAGGTTGATCCGGGGTCGAGAAGTGCTTTGTTGCCTCTTTTCAAGCGCTTTGTCTTGAGACACGCAACAGTCACGTCCGCTTAAATGCCTGTCAAATCAATTTTAGGGTTTTTTCTAAGTTCGACATTTGTCAAACATCCGCCGGGTTCCCGCCAAAAATGGGGTGAATCGACCGTGAAGAGGCGTCTTCACAGTGGGCTGATCTCAGCCGTCTGTTTCAAACTTTGGGAGACCTCTTTTGCAGTTGACACCTGGCGTTCATCCGGGTTATTTCTGTAGATCCAACGGTCACGAGCGTCTTGGTCATGACTATAAGAAGGTGAGGTTTTCACTGTTCCATCTTTTTCGGCAATTTCTCTTTTTCTGAAAACATCTCCGTGATTCGTCCAACTCCGAGCTCTCAAAGTTCAACCGTGGGCTTTTTCTTTTTCTTTGCTGTGAACATAAGGAACGGGTATAACCGTACTGCACAAAACTCCTGCTCTTTCCGAGAAGAAACAGTAAGTCCTCTGAAAGGTGTCTTTTCTTTTTTTGTATTTTACGAGTTTGTGTTTGCTAGGACAAGATTTATGGTTTGCTGGGTTCCGCTTTAGGGCACTTTAGAGACCACCTGTTTAGCTAACATGGAGACCGTGAGTAGTTTCTTTTAGCCATAGACTGACTTCTCATTCCTTCTTTATTTTTCTGGGTGTCAGGGATGTCTGACAGCGGTTCCTCCCCTGAAAAGCCTGCTAAAATCTCAACTCCTCATGCTGAGGAGCTCTCCTCGGGCTCTGGGGCACTTAGTGTAGAAGACCTTGACACTACCCCTACTCCCTCCGAGATCGAACAAGACTCCTACCATCAGAGGGTTCCTCGGAAGGACCCAGAGCCTGGTGAACTTGGGTCGTCGGCTCTGGATATGAACCGTCCCTCCAAAATAACCGAGGATGATCTGGCGCTGTTGTGGCAACGATACGACATCCCGATAGATATTGCCCTTGAAGTTCCCGGCCCGATGGATCGTGCTAGTCAACCTGATGAGGGCTCGGTGGCACTTCTTCCTGCTTTTTTTGAGTGTGGGCTACGGCTGCCGATGCAACGTTATTTTGCTTGGATGCTGGCTGAGATGGAGATTGCCCCTTGCCAATTGAGCTTAAATAGTTGGAGGATTCTGGCCGGCATATATGTGGTTTGGCATCGGGCAGGTTTAGGCGTACCTTGCTTGGAAGAGGTGAAGAGGTTATATCGTTTGAAGTCCAACCCAAAGACTCACTATGGTTGGTATTACCTCTCTGCTTATGATAGCTCGTCCAACCTTGTCCAGAAACTCCCCGACTCAAACAAGAATTTCAAGGACCTTTGGTTCTGGGCTACTGGGGATTGGGGTCGGGTCCTGAGATCGTTTGAGGAGGACGTCTCGGTTCCGGACATCTTCAGGGCTGGAGGTTAGGAGTTTAATACCCCTTCTTTCTTTCTTTATTCCCGTTCTTAGTTTCTTTAGGTTTCTAACTTCTCTGGTGCCTCCCAGCTTGTTGGCGAGATGCTCCCAAGGTTTCTCGTCAGGTTCGGAGGCGGGTACATTGGGCTCGGGGGTATGCTGCCCACTGGAGGAAGTTGGTCAATGATGCGGCCTTTGTTGAGTCGGGCCTAACTCGGACTGTTCCTCCGGAGGTCTCGGGTCGGATAGGTAGGTGTCTGATGGCTGTTTTGATGATCTTCCCTGTTTGTTTTATCATGTGTTTGATGTCTTTGTTATATGCTCGGGTTCTGATTTCATTTTCCTCCTTTTTTGTAGGTATGTCGAAGAGGCCTAATGGCTCTGCCTCCACCCATTTGGTGAAATAGTCTATGGCCACGATGGCATACTTCGCCTGTCCTTTCCCTTGTGGCATTGGTCCAATGATGTCCAGTCCCCACTGGGCGAACGGCCAGGGACTGAGTAGCGTGGTCAACTGTTCTGCTGGTTGGTGGTGGAGGTTTGCGTTTTTCTGACATCCTTCGCACCTGCGGGCCACTTCTATGCCTTCCTGGTGCATGGTCGGCCAGTAAAAACCTTGTCTTAAGGCTTTGAAAGCAATTGAGCGACCTCCGGCGTGGCTTCCGCAGATGCCCGTATGTATCACTCTGAGCACATAATTTGCTTCCTCTTCGGCAAGACATCTTAAGAGGGGGACTGAGTAACCCCGTCGGTAAAGTACCCCGTCAATTAGGGAGAACTTGGTGCTTTTGTACCTTAATTTTCTGGCCTCTGTTTTGTCCTCTGGTGTTTCTCCTGTTTCCAAGTATTTTCTGATGGGCTGCATCCATGATGCTTGACTTTCTTTATCTAGAACTTCTACTTTGGATTCTCCCACGCTCCTTTCCAAGATGTAAATCAAAGGGATTATCCTGGGGTGCTTGGTTTTTGTTGAAGAGGCGAGCCGTGCCAGGGAATCTGCCTCACAATTGTCCTCTCGGGGGATTTGTTCGAAGCGTACATCCCCCATCTTCCCGGTTAGCTTTCGTACTTCGGCGAGGTAGGCCATCATACTAGGCTCTTTCGCTTGAAATGCTCCCTTCAGTTGCTGAACGGCTAACTGCGAGTCACTCCTTACTACCACATTTTTGATCCCTAGCACCGTGCATAGTCTCAAACCGCCCAGTATTGCTTCATACTCTGCTTCATTGTTGGTTGCTATGAAAGCAAATTTCAGGGCGAGTAGGATTTCTTCTCCTTTGTCGCTTTGTAGGACGATTCCCGCGCCATTGCCTTGTGTGCTGGCCGAACCGTCTACGGACATTTCCCACTTTTCCTCGCCTATAGCCAAGGTCTGGGGGTCGGTACATTCGGCGACAAAATCTGCCAGGGCTTGTCCCTTTACTGCTGCTCTTGGGAGATAGGCGATGTCATGTTCACTTAGTTCTACCGACCACTTTACTAATCTGCCGGAAACCTCTGGCCGCTGCAGAATTTGTTTTAGGGGGTGGCCGGTGTATACCCTGATAGGATGGGCCTGGAAGTAAGGCCGTAATTTTCGAGCTGCCGTAACCAGTGAAAGGGCGACTAGTTCGTGTACTGGATACCGGGTTTCAGCGTTTAAGAGGGCTTTACTGATATAGTAGACAGGCTTCTGGATCTTGTCGGTTTCCCGTATCAGTACTGAACTCACTGCTCGGTCCGAAACAGCCAGATATAGATATAATGTTTCACATGGGAGTGGTTTAGCCATGAGTGGGGGCTGTACCAGATAATGTTTCAACTGCTGGAAGGCTTCTTCGCACTCTGTCGTCCAGTCGACATCCTTTTTTGCTTTTTGGATTACTTTGAAGAAAGGGTGGCATTTGTCAGTTGCTCGTGATATGAACCGGTTGAGCGCGGCCACTCTACCGGTCAGACTCTGTACTTCTTTTACCGTTTTGGGAGACTTTAGGGCCAGTATTACCTGGATCTTCTGTGGGTTTGCTTCAATTCCTCGGGCACTTACCATGTAGCCTAAAAACTTTCCTGAAGCTACCCCGAAGGTACATTTTTCCGGATTGAGTTTCAGGTTGTGTTTTCTTAGAAGTTCAAAGGTCCATTTTAGGTCGTTTACGTGGTTGTTCGGTTCTTTTGACATCGTTATCATGTCATCGACATAAACCAACATTGTAATGCCGATGAGTGGTTTGAAAACTTTGTTTACTAACCTTTGGAAAGTTGCACCAGCGTTTTTTAGCCCGAAGGGCATCACTTTATAGCAGTAAAGCCCCTGATCTGTGATGAAGGTTGTATTTTCTTCATCTGCCGGGCACATTTTGACCTGGTTGTATCCGGAGAAAGCATCCATGAAGCTTAGTAAGCCTTGACAGGCTGTGGTGTCTACTAGCTGGTCTATATTCGGCAAAGGAAAGCTGTCCTTTGGGCACGCCTTGTTTAAGTCGGTGAAATCGACACACATTCGCCACTTGTCATTGTTTTTCCTGACCAATACCACGTTTGATACCCAATCCGGGTACCTTGCTTCCCTGATGAGACCTGCCTTTAGTAACTTCTAGACCTCGGCTGCTATTACTTTACTCCTCTTTTGATTGAAGTTCCTTCTCTTCTGCCTGACCGGCTTGCGAGATGAATCTACTGCTAGGTGGTGATTGATGAATTTCGGGTCGATCCCCGGCATGTCATTGTATCCCTAGGCAAAGATGTCCGGGTATCCCTTCAGGCATTCTAGAAGATCTTGTCGTATGGACTCGCTCAGGCCTCCCCCTAGCTTTATACTTTTTCCTGTCCCGTAAAGCTCTATCTCCTCGGTTTCCTCAGCTGCAGCGAGTCGGGCATTTTTGTTTCGCCAGACGCCTGGGCTTCTGTCTTCTTCTTCTTCTCCCTGGTTCCTTTGTCGTTTTCGGTTGTCTTCTGTGATGCAAGAGTTTCTCGTGAGAGAGTTACGAAGCAGCTGCGAGCTGTTTTCTGGCTTCCGCACACAATTCCAATCCCCTCCCGAGTGGGGAATTTCAGTTTCAGGTGGTAGCAGGACATCGCGGCTTTTGTTTTCATCATGAAGGGTCGCCCGACGATGGCCTGGTAACTACTCATGCAGTCTACTACAGTGAAGTCTGTCATGATCGTCCGGGTCCGAGGATGTGTCCCGACAGTTATTGCCAACTGTATCATTCCTAATGGGATGATGGCTGATCCTCCGAAACCGTATAAGGGAGTGCAATTGTTGGTCAGGGTTGCATATTCTACCCCTAGGTCGTCCAGTGCTTCTCTGGAAATTATGTCAACCGCGCTCCCGGGGTCCACTAGGATTATGTCTACCTCCGACCCGCTGATGACTGCTTTGATTATCAGTGCATCGTCATGAGGGAAACTTACTCCTCGGGTATCCTCATCAGTGAACATTATTGGTACCGACCGACCTCCCTGTAGCACTGAGACCTGCTCTGTTTCTAAGACATCTGGTCCTCGGGTTCTGCTGTAATCCTTCCTTGACCGGTTAGAGTTTCCGGCCAGTGTTCTTCCTCCTGCGATGATATTGATTTGGCGACCACGTGCTCTTTGTCTGGCTGTCATGACCTCGTGGTCAATGTACTTGTTGAGATACCCGTTTCGTGCTAGATCTTCCATTTTCTCTCGCAGATCTTTACATCCGTCTGTTGCATGTCCTTTGGAGTTGTGGTGTACACAATAAGCTTTTTGGTTCCTTTTGTCCGGGGGGAATATCCTTTGGTCGGGTTCTACTAAGAGGCCTTTCCCCTGGATCTCCATGACAATTTGCCCTAGTGGTTTCTTTAGGGGAATGTATGCATCTTCCCCGACCACATGGTTTACTTGGGTCGGCGCCCTTCTCTCTTGGTTGTCTCGGTGCAGTGGCTTGAATTCTTTGTGCTTCGGGGGTGGTTTTCTGGATTCTCTTTCTGTTCGGCGGGGGGCACCCTCCCTTGCGGTTCTTTCTCTGATGGTGTTCCCTTTTCGGGATACTTTCTCTTCGTTCTCTAACAAAACGAATTTTCGGGCCACCTCCAGAGCGGTGGCGTAGTCCGGGGTGTCTTGGATCCTTAGGTGGGTCCATAGCCTCCCGACTTCCAAGGCTCCCTTCAAGCTTTCCAGGGCCTCAGGGGATTCATACCCTCCGACTTCGAGTACCATATTATGGTATCTCTCAATGAATATCTTCAAAGGTTCGTCGTCTCCTTGTTTCATAAGCCTTAGTTCTCCAATTGTCTTTCTCGGGACACAAGCCCCCTTGAAGTGTCGTATGAATGACTTTCTCAGTTGTGCGAAGTTGCTGATGCTCCTTGGGGCTAGGCTTCTATACCATAGAATGGCCGGTCCGGCCAGAGTTAAGGGGAACACTTTGCAGATGGCGTCCCCTGTTACCCATTGCACCTCCATTAGTAGGACGAAACCTTCAATGTGAGTTTTGGGATCGGTATGGCCTTTGTATGGTGTCATGGTCGGTGCTGAATCTTTTTGGAATTTCTCTGACTTTATTTCTTCCGTGAGGGGGGACTCATCTTTGCCGTCCTGAGCATCCCCTCTGTCTGCATTGGGGTATACTCCCCATTTGACCAGCTCCTCCCGTAACCAAGATTTCATGCTGCTATCTTTGGTTCCATTCCGCCTCCTACGGTCTCCTTTCTTTCTATTATCCCGGGGGTGGTGCTTCTCGTGGCCGGTATCTTCTCGTACTTCTTCATCATATTCTTTCTCCTTTCGTCGGATGTTGCGAGGGCTATCATAGGAGGGGTCTGGTGACGATTTGTCACTTTCTTCCTCCCATGTGTCCTCGGTCTGGGAATCTTCCTGAACCACTACAGATCTTACCCTATAAGGATCCCTCCTCTGGGGTCTGTCGTCCTCACTTATATCGACAATTATCTTTCCTTCCGCTATTTCGTTCCTTCTTCGGCTAGTCCCGGCCTCGAATTTTCCATTGTGTGCTCCTTCTATCCTTTCCAACCGGTCTACTATGGTTTTTAGCAGAGTTTGGCTTTCCTCCCTTTCTTTCCTAAGGTTCTCCTCAATCTTTTCCATCCAGCCTTCAGCCGAGCTCCCTGATGGTTTGGTGGTTTCCGTCTTCCACCATTGTCTCACTACGCGAGTTGCTTTTTGTTGAGTTCCCCACAGACGGCGCCAACTGTTGACGGCTGATTTTGGTCTCAGGGTAATATTGGAATATCACTCCCGAGGAAATCCTCCCTCAATAGTGAATTTGTTTGGTTATGGGGGACCAAAGGCAAATTTAGCAAAAAACAGACAAACACACCAATCAACAAGGAGATTTAACGTGGTTCGGTGGATTTGGATCCGACCTACGTCCACAGACACAAACGGGATGGTACTTTTATTATTTAAACACTCTTTTCGGGTCTCTACAAGTCAGAGCTTGAAGATTCAGATCACTAATTTTTTGATGATGCCTTTTACACATACTATGCCCTCCTATTTATAATAACACAGAAATCAGACTCCTATTTGCATAAGAAATCCTAATTGAACTTAGTCTCTTCTCCTTGCAAGGATTCCTAGCCTGATATTCCCTTCTCTTTTCTTATTCCTTTTCGGATTCTGACTTCATTTCCTTGTGAGAGTAGGATAACTCGTTTTATCTTATCCGTAAGAATAAGGTGTCGTCATCTTGAACGCGTCTCGCCGTCTGGTCGGTCTTCATGAGGTCGGTCATGACAGTCTTTTATGCTGAGAGTGTTTCTGCCGACCTTATAGTGCTCGGTCATCCATACCAAAGTGGTCGGTCTTTACATGTTGTGGTCGGGTCGGCTTTGATGATCTCAACCAGTCAGGGAATTACCCTTCTGTCCTCGTCGTGCTGTCTTAAATGTTATAGTGCCTGAAAACACCATCAACAATATATTATAATTGAAAATTGAAAATTGAAAATTGAAAATTGGCTTTTTAATATAAATTATTTATGGCTTTCATGGGAAATGGAGATAGAGATACAATCTTGATGCTTGCTATGACCTCCATCATGTGAACTGATTATTTGGCACTGGCAGGCAAATGTGAGATTTGGCATACTACCCAATTGCCAATGCAGCACGCTCAAATAACAAGCATTTTTGTATCGATCCACATGACCTTTAATTAATTGAAATTACTTGTTTTTGTTTTTATTTTAAAGATGAAAATTTGTTGTTGACAAGTGATTTTTCGTTTCAGGGATAGTTTCGAGATAATCCTCCCGAGACAATCATCATTCAACCTTGAATTTGTTTGGTTATGGGGAGACCAAAGACAAATATAGTAAAAGCCAAGAAAAACACAAAGATCGACAAGAGAGTTTTAACGTGATTCGGCGGAGCAAGTCCAACTTATGTCCACGGGCACAAAATGAGATATTCCTCTTTTATTACTCGAACCGAGCTCGGCCGACCTATTTTAAGAGTAAGACCGAGCCGTTTTTGTTCTCTAGAGTTTACAAGTAGTTCTATCTTTTTTGCTCCTTACAAAATTTGTCCGTCAAATTGGCTATCGCCTACAAATGAACCTAATTTTCCTTTATATACTCTGGAATTACAACATTGTTCCTCTAGCTTTATGATGTTTCCCGCGTGGTCTCCGACTGATTGACGGGCTCTCTGCCCCAAGACTGTCGTCACCAAAAACAAGTCTGTCATCTGACGGCCTATCATGTCAACCTGATTTATCCACTGCCACACGCAACAATAATGATGCCGGCCTGGAAAGATCCTCCAAATAATGACACGTGTCAGAGGGAAAAGTTCAACTACTCTGATCTCACGTCGGTCTTCAAGAGGTCGGCCAAATGATATGCCGAGCTTCCCAAACTGTTTCCGTCCTGACACAAAATATCTGAACTCATCAACTTGTTCCAGGAGGTAAGATACATCAAACCGAGCCACCGGTCCTAAGTGGCCGGCCTTGGTTCTGATGTCGTCGATCTTTGAAATCTGTGCCATGCGGTATTCTCTGGTTGGCCATACACGAGAAACCGGACCCGAGCTCCACGCTGGGTCGAAGAGCAACATATATCCTCTGAGGATGGGTCCTCCGGATGAGGAGAATTCCCTATTTGCCCTTGCCGAACTGTACAAATACCTTAGTCGCAGAAATTCCCATCAACATTTGTCCCCTAGTTCTCGGTTCCAACGAGTGTATGAGTTGGTGCCGGGAACTACAAAAATATGAAGTGTGACATTCATCGGCTGGTGGTCGGTCATAGGAACAAAGCAGGAAACCACTTCGGCCTCAATGTTCTCGGCCAAAAAAGATTCTAATGTCTTTCAAATGACCCATCAACTTGAAGCAAATACCCATTTTACCCTTCTGACAGCCATCCCTCGAGAACCGCAAGCCATCACATCTTCTTAAATACCCATCAAATCATCTTTAGGGTTTAACCCGAGCGTGCCACTTATCAAGAACACATGGCCTTCCCGCCTAAAACCCAAATCAATCGACTGTTCCCGAGCAGTCAAAGATCTTTCAATCTCAACCGTTCATCTCAATCTGATCAGGTGGAGTCTGAGGGTGACACCTGGCGCGCATCCGAAGCCTTCCCGGATCCAACGGCCACGAACGCACCGAGCTGACTACAATAATGCCAAGCAACGCTCCTTTCTCTCTTTTACGAAAATCATAACTCTCGAATGTAAAAGCTCCCTCGTTGGTGAGACCAGCAACCTTCCGACCGACCAGACCAACCGTCACCCTATCTTTTTATTTGCTGTATTCTACCATCGTTGTTTGTTACTTGCAGACGTGTGTTTACATGTTGCTGTTTGTTCTTCTTTTCTTCTATCATACTTATCTAATTGTTTTCTTGACTCACAAATGACTTGAAATCATCTGAATTCTGAACTAACCATGCTTTTTGCCTTTTACTTTGCAGGAATGTCAAAGCAGCCCAATATCCTTGATAAAATCAAAAGTCTGGCGAAGAAGCCCGGGCCGGGTGAAGCCGGAAGCTCTCAGAGACGGTTGACCACTCTGATTCTCACGGAGGCCAAGGGAAAAACCAAATCGGTTGCTCAGTCAGCGGTACAGCCCGTACCTTCTCTAATAAGGGCGGCACCAAACACAACTGTCCGACCTTCTTCTAGGTCCTCCAGGCCTTGGAGTAAACTTCGTCGCCTGTCTGCTGAGGCACCTCCAAGTTCCGGAAATGGTGTTGCGGCGCTGGGGTGGATGATCTCAGTGAAAAGGTCTGAGAGACCACTTCTCATCTGGTACCGGCATTCAATCAGCTAGCTGAAGCAGTGCCCCTCGAGAAGATCCCGCAATACGAGGACATCTCCCCGGAGGAAGTGATTTCCCATTTCTCCCTCCGAATTGCCGAGGTAGACTTTTTTCTTTGCTCCCACACTATATTTTTACTTGTTTTCCAACCTCTTTTTTTTTTTTTTTGCAGGACAACTATGTGCTGGCTCGGAATAAGAACCTGCTTATGAGCCTTTTGTCTGAGGGGGGCCAAGTGCAGAGACTCCAAAGCCAACTTTCAGAAAGGGAGGCCAAGCTGGCCAGAAGAGAGGCCGAGCTGGCAAAAAAAGATGAAAATATAAAGACTTTGGAGGAGACCGCGGCAAAGGACCTTAAACTGAATGAATCCCTCCGGAATGCCTCGACTCTGTTCAGAAAAAACACAGAGGCCGCTCAGGAAGAAAATAAACGCCTGAGGTGGTGAGCTTTGAATCCAAGCTGAAGAAGATGACTGGAGAGAAAGATTGGGCTCTGGAGGTGCTGAAAAAGAGGGAGGCTGAACTGGGGGACGAGCTGGAGAGTGCCGAACTCGAGGAGGTCAGCTACTGCGCCCAGATTGGTCCAATCCTGATGCCCGAGGTTAACATGGAACCAATCCACGTGGCCATCCACTTCTGCAAATGGGAACTTTCTGATGATGAGGCCCGTGAATTATTTGCCCTCCCATCGGAAGAAATCCATGATCCTGAGCCTATTTCTGTCGTGCCAATGTCTTCGGCCCCTGGGGAGATCCAGCATGAGGCTCCTACCCTTGTCCCCAAAGTGTCTGAGGCCGAAACTGAAGAAGCCCTTCCTACCTCCCGAGCTGAAACCGAGGTGCCTCCTGCCGAGCTTGCACCCGAAATCCTGCAACCCGTGCCCGACCAAGAAGAAACAGTTGCCCATGTGTGGACTGATCAATGAGGGTGACCCGAACGGGGCCCTATGTAACAAACAATTCACTTATTCCATTTTGTAATAACACTGCGTAATTTCTTTTTTGCTACCCTATTTGAATGCTTCACTTTATGCTTCCCATACTTAGCTGAATTTCTGTTTTCAATTTACTATCTTGCTATTCTGATTCTGAATGTGATGAGGAATCTTATACCCGACCAATTTGACTCCGATCACGAGGGAAATACTCTATTCCTTAGCTGGTGATGGATGCATTTGAGGGGAGATTGCCCGACCCCGAGTTGAAGAAAAACTTTGGCTCTGGGGGAATGTTACCTCCCCAGACCAACAAGGATCCAGCCATGCGGGAATGCCCGTCCCCATGCCGATCGCATGCACTCGGTGGGACGTAACCCGACCCCGAGCTGAAGAAAAACTTTGGCTCTGGGGGAATGTTACCTCCCCAGACCAACAAGGATCCGACGATGGAGGAATTTCTGTCCCCATGCCGATCGCACACACTCAGTGGGACGTAACCCGACCCCGAGCTAAAGAAAAACTTTGGCTCTGAGGGAATGTTACCTCTTCAGACCAACAAGGATCCGGCTATGGGGGAATGCCCGTCCCCATACCGATCGCACGCACTCGGTGGGACGTAACCCGAACCCGAGCTGAAGAAAAACTTTGGCTCTGGGGGAATATTACCTCCCCAGACCAACAAGAATCCGGCCATGGGGGAATACCCTAACCTATGCCGATCACACGCACTCGATGAGGTGTAACCCGACCCCGAGCTGATGGAACAAAGCATCAGCGGAACGAATCCAGCCCCGAGAAGGTGGAACAATACAGACTCGGCGGAACGAATCCAGCCTCGAGCTGGTGGAACGTAACAGACTTGGTGGAACGAATCCAGCCCCGAAATGGTGGGACGAAGCATCGGCGGAACGAATCCAGCCAGGATCAGGTAGGACAAATCATCGACGGAATGAATCCAGCCCCAAACAGGTGGGACAAAGCATCGGCGGAACGAATACAGCCCCGAGCTGGTGGAACATAACAGACTCGGCGGAACGAGTCCATCCCCGAGCTGGTGGAATAATACTGACTCGGCGAAACGAGTCCATCCCCGAGCTGGTGGAACATAACAGACTCGGCGGAACGAGTCCAGCCCGGAGCTGGTGGAATATAACAGACTCGGCGGAATGAATACAGCCCCGAGCTGGTGGAACATAACAGACTCGGCGAGACGAATCCAGTCCCGAGCTGGTGGAACATAACATACTCGGCGGAACGAATCCAGCCCCGAGCTGGTGGGACATAATAGACTCGGTGGAACGAATCCAGCCCCAAGCTGGTGAAACATAACAGACTCGGCGGAACGAGTCCAGGCCCGAGCTGGTGGAACAATACAGACTCGGTGGAACGAGTCCAGCCCTGAGCTGGTGGAACATAACGGCGGAACGAATCCAGCCCCGAGCTGGTGGGACATCTGAGACTTACACGAGGGAAGATTTTCAACCTGAGGCTCTGCGAATCCCGGTGCGGGCGTCCCCTTGCCTGGCATCGGTGAAAAACAAAAGTGAAGAAAAATAGAGTTAGTAAAATGGAGGTGACTTAGCACATACTCCACACAAATCTGGAAAAAATAACAACTCGGGTGCCCCTAGGTAGCGTTGTAGGCACTGCATTTTTACACATAAGTCCCTATGATGAGTCTCATTTTGGAGACACTACCTTTTAAGTCACGGAGGTCACGGGAAACGGACATCGGAAAGGGAAATTCAGAATAAACAAGGTTCACTGTTTTCGTTAGTGCTGCGTTCGTGTTTACGTTCGAACGTCAAACGGATTGCGGGCGTTCATGCCGCGTTCGAGGAAGCGTTCGAACGGTGTCGGTAATTCTGGTTTTGCTGCTAGCCTCACATCCAGCCCAATTAGCCCCCCAAAGCCCATAAAACACATCCCAATTTAAATAAATAAATATTAATTAAAACATTAACTAAATAAGATAATAATTGAATTAATTAAATAATTAAATAAAACATATACCAAACATAAAATAAACAATTACCAACTTAAACTAAAATCATGCCTAAATTAAACAAATCACATACTAAATCAAAATATAATCATACCAAGTTAAAATCAATCAACCAATATATTATTCCTAACTTAAAATATTGTATTCCTAAACAAGCCAATCAAATATTCAACCTTCCCTATCTAGCCAAGATTTGTCCCCCCCCCCTCAATCTTTGACTTCCCTTAACCAAACCAAATCAAATCCCTCTTTAATTAGCCAAATCCCTTTCCTTGTCAAGCCCAACCCTTTTGCCTATAAAAAGAACCCTTCACCAACCTTCTCAACCCTAGTCCCTAGTCCCTAGCTCATACACAACACACAAGAAAATTACAGGAAGAACACACCCAAAAACAGTAAGCAAAAGATAAAGAGGAAACGGCAGCGAAACCACAAGGAAACAATAGCAAAAGACGGAGAACGACGACTCAAAACAGTAAGACAACGAACGAGAACAGTGAACCAGTGAACCGGGAGAGTTGCGGAGCATCCACCCTTCCGACGATCGTGTACCATAGATCCGAGAGGTGATTTAAAAGGTTAGACCTGAGGGTACCTTTTCATTAGTTTATATTCATTTTTTTATTATTATTGAATTCTATTCGCATGAGAGTCGTTTATGGATGCATGTTGTGGCTTGAATGAAATGGAAGAGTGTCGTCTCTTGTGGTATATAGGATGGAAACCCAGACGTAAATTCCGTAGCCGAATCCGAATGGACGGTAGTGCGGTCTGTACTTGGGATACAACTCCACGTACCACTTGAGTAAACGACACATTCTCTTGTTTTGTGTTGCTTTTATTTATTTATTTTTCGTCACTTAAATTCTGCATGTTGCTTATTTATGCATGACTCAATCGAGCGCATGGGCTTAGTAAGTGGAATGAAAGATCCCCTATGGGGAGGGGTTAAAGCCCTTTACCACGATGCTTTGCCGCGCCTGTTGATGTGTGTTCGGTTGGATGTAAGACACTTTCAATCGGACATACTTAGAATAATATGATTGTCTTTATGTTTGTATGAATGATGTGATGTGACGCGCATGGGCTTAGTATGTTGGTCTAAAGGTCCTCTCTTTGAGAGATCAAGAGCCCCAAAAGGCCACCTTTACAGCAGTACTTCGCCGCGCCCCTTTATTTTGTTGTTTATGTATTGCGTCCCATTTCATGCATCAGGTATGTTCCCGTTCGAACGCGTTTACGAACGCAACTCGAACGCACATACGTTTTTGCCTTATCATGCATCAGGTCTCATTTCCGTTCGAACGCGTTCACGAACGCCATACGAACGTGAACATTCTGTTTCATTTCCGTTCGAACGCGTTATCAAACGCCATACGAATGCGAGCATTCTGTTTCATTTCCGTTCGAACGCGTTATCAAATGCCATACGAACGCGAACCTTCTGTTTACCGTTCGAACGCGTTTACGAACGCTACACGAACGCGCGCACACTTAACTGAGTCTGTCTTATCATATTCATGCATGATTGCCTCTTGATTGATCTTTCTTGTGTTATATAGCCAACCGTATTATTTGTATCCCTGCATTTATCCATTCTATGTGTTCTCGGGATTGTATTCAAGCATGATTAGGCTGTTAGCATGTTATTTGGTTAATAGGTTCATGAGATAGTACTCAAGCATGATTATGTTGTTCTTAGTTTTCCATATCATAGGATTGAAATATGTTCATGAGATTGCCATGTGATGTTGCATGTTGTGATGAACTTGTTGATGTATGCATATGAATTTAGAAGCATGATATTTTTGGAAATAAATGTTATTTAAGCCTGGTTAAATTATTATATAAATCCTTTTATTACAAGTGACATAAGTAAGGGACCATTCCGAACCCAACGGTTTGAGGTCTTCCCTTGCGAGGGGTGAGTGCGGCCTTAAATCTCATTTTCCTGGTTCACACCGGATGGCGACTCCATTACTCTCCGGTTTAGTCCCCCGTGGCTACTCCGTACTCCCACCTGGGCCGCGAGCCCGGGACAGCATGCGTTGCCCCAGATTTCCTGTGTTCCCACAAGCGTCCTGCCTGGTGCCTCCCAAAATACAATTCTGAATCTTACAACTCAGCGTCCCGGCTAGCCGGGCTACGGATCGGTGAGCGGCCGAGACCTTGAGGGCAAAAACCTCCTCATGTTGGGCGGCTCTGGAGTCTGCAAGCGCTATGAGGGTAGAAACCTCCCTATGTCATGCTTCTCCTGATCCGAGGCGGTTAGGCAGATCCCCACGGGGGATGAAGACACCATGTGTGCGTCATCCCTTAGGTGGTTCTCAATGGGACTCACCAGCCAACTCGTAGGGGAAGAAACCTCTCTAGGTCCGGTTTACCCGGGGTCACGATGGTCATGGAGGTCATGTTACCGTCCTCATGCCATGTGCTCCGAGATAGTTCTCAACGGGATTCACTAGCCAACTCACAGGGGAAAAAAACCTCATTGGGTCCGGTTTACCCGAGCTGCTCCTCAAAGATGTGAGTCATGGGGGTAGTAACACTCTGGCCTCGGGGGTTTGATAATGACACCCGGGATTGGCGTGCATCGAGGGGTTCACATTTTTCCCACATGTACCATATCCATTGATGCGTTCTGGATCCTCAAAGGTGAAAGAAGCCAGGCCATGACACTTCCACTCGGAGGTTTGATAATGACACCCGGAATCGGCGTGCCACGGGCTTGGTGCCCTTCCCGACTACCGATCAGTCCTTCACATCGAGCACATCCCAAGAATATTGAAAATAACTTTCGCATTCGATTAACAAACAAGTAAAATTGACAAGTTTCTTAATTAAAAAAAGAGAGTTTTATTCATATTCAAGGGACTTGCTGACCTTCTTACAACTCTATGCGGGTCATTTTAAGAGAGGCTTTTACAATGATTTGTGGTTCTTGTCTTGGCAGTCCGACACATTTTCCAGTGTGAGCTTCTTCAGATCCTTCTGATCAATCTGACTAGGTTCTCCCTCAGGTTTTCCTCTCATCCTCCCATCTGGACGGATCATTGCTCTGAATGGAGGGGACCTGATGGATGTCGTCATCTGCCCTTGGCCAATCCTTCAGCACTACCTCCCTGTGGAACTGAGGACCCTGGCAGGCCGAACACGCATGGCACCCGCTCCTGGAGGGACTTGTTCAGCCAAGACGTCACCCATCCACAACGTTACATTTCATTCTACAACTCAGTCATAATGGGTGATCGTTGGCTATCCCTCTTACATTCCATTATACAACTCAAAAATGAAAGCTTCTGCTGCCCACCTTTCTTCTTCTTGTGAACCATTTCCTCTTCCCATTCTGTCCAACTACTTTCCTCACTTTCCCAAACCACTCTGCTTCTGAACTCCTGACTGGCGTAATCACATGCGTATAACGCAAGCGCACGTATCGTTCAAGTAGTATAAAAAGTATCGATCCCACGAGGACTTAAAACCTTTTGTTATCAATTTATGAAGTTAAATTTTTACAAGTATCTAATAGATTGATTGTTTGATTGGTTGGTGATTTTAAAATTAAAACAAGTAAATAAAATTGCTTGAAAGTAGATTGAAGAAAATTCAAATTTATAAAAATATCCAGGGTTGTGAATCTTTCCAATATCTTTTTAAAATATGAAGTGGTTATTTTACGTTTGTGTAATATATTGGTTTATTAACCAGTAACACGAAATTATGTAAAAGCCTCTTCCGATGGTCAATACAAATACCCAATATAACCCAATTAATCATATTCATATGTTAACCAAGTTATCTGAATTCATTAAGATTAAGTTCCAATTATGGCTACCCCCGCCCGACAAGTATATCCTATCCTGTAAGGAAATCTATTAAAGGGTTATCTATCCTCAAGGAAGATCGTGGGGATTAACCTAAAATCTCTTTTCTAAGTTCATTTTAAGTTTACCAGTTCAATTTTATTAATGGCCAGTTAATAAAATGCATTAGTATTAAGGCTCAATAAATAAACTTTTATATTACCCAAACTGTAATTTAACCCCTTATAAAAACCGGTGATATTGGATTTCATCACAACCCCAAATAACTGGCTTAGTTACGACACATATTTACAGGTAGTAAAAACTTAAATAAAATAAAAGACATAAAGTAAATGCTCGAAATTAAATTACTGAAAATAAATGCTGGAAAGTAAATTCTGAAAGTAAATAAAGTAAAAGTACAATAAAGAAAATGCTGAGGTAAAATGATCCATTTTTATTACTACTATTTTAGATATCTCCCTTAATATAATATATTAACTTTGCGTGATAATTACCAACCAGCCATATAGGCGGTATCTTGATTAAGTCAAATTAATAATTAATTACCAACCGACCAACCAGGCGGTATCCATGCTTAGTCAGGTTAAAACCAATTTATAATTAATTACCAACCGACCAATATGGCGGTATCCTTGTTAAGTCAGATTTTAAATAGTTATTATATTATAATTATGGGAGATTAATCTAAATAGCAATAATAAAAGCTTTACATTTTAAACCAACAATGAGGAGTTACCTCCTCATTGCTTGAAAAGTAAAAACTGAAAATGTAAAGAAAGGAAAGTACTGTGCGTAAAAGTAAATTACGGAAAGTAAAAACTGAAAAGTAAAGAAAAGAAAGTCCGAAAGCGGAAATTAATTACTGAAAGCTGTAAATAAACAAACAAACAAGATACAATCTTCTTAGTTATTCTAAAGGAATTTCAAAGAAGAAAGTATGAATTTACAAATGAAATGACTTGGTACTTATAGGCAAAATTTTGCCTCCACCAAATCCATTATTAATTGCTCCATTAATTGCTCCACTAATTGCTCCACTAATTACTCCACCAAATCCATTATTAATTGTTATCATATTTGGTGGGAGCTTGACTATTTTTATTTATTTATTTGCTTTGAAAATGACTTTAATAATTACACATAACACACTTACGGATGTTTCATCAATTTCGGTCATGAAATCTTCAGAATTCAAAATTATTTTGTTCTTCAAAATTGTAGATCTTTGATTCTTCTTTAATCTGGAACCTGAATCAGCTCAATCCGATATCGGAGTAAAAAGTTATGCCCAAATACGACAGTTACGTAAAACTGAAATTTCCGAAACTGCACTTCGTTAGAACGCCCTTTCAAGTTGCCAATCTCCAAAATTAATATGTCAAGTCCAATTTTTACCCTTATTTGACCCACATTTCATCCTAAATGATTTAATTGAGTCCCAATATTATTTTATCTGCAAAATAAACTGAAACACATCAAAACGTTCATCAAACCCGAGAAACTAAACAAAATATTAAGTAAAATGAGAGGTAAATATTGATATATTTTCCGCTCATCACACCCCCAAACCTAACATTTTGCTAGTCCTCGAGCAAAACCATAAAATAAAATACAAGAAACAATTAAAATTAAACTAAGCCATTTTCGTAGGGATCACGGTTGCATTTAGCATATGCAACAAGCCTTTAAACCCCTAGATGTCCATAGTGGACGAGTTGAAGTATCGTGATGGCTTACATCAACGATACCCACAAACGTTTTACAAAAGTAAAAAGATAATAAAACTAATGCACACAAAAGCAAAACGACAAGAGAAAAGAGAATAAAGAAGTTATCGACTAACAGATGAAACTTCTAATCCAAGTTAATAATTGTTTTGTTTCTTTTTAAATTACCGAATAAGTAAATTCTCCGATTATTTTTACCATTCTCCATATACACAGTCAACAAAATATTAATCAACTCATTTTGCCCACAATAGTCACGAGTGTAGTTGAGAAGAGAGTAATATTTTTGTCCTAAAGTTTTATAAGAATTCACACTTTTTTTAACAATAGAATATTTTTCTGATTTTTTTTATTTTGATTTTTTATTTATATACAATATCTTCCATCTATGTAGCGAGCTTTGGGTCATTGACTCCCAAACCAATTGGTTTTAGGGCACTAGGTGTTAGGACACCCCTACAGACTTAATTACTCAGACTTCATATATATAAATTTTTTTGCAACATCTTTGATCCATGTAGCGAGCTTTGGGTTAGTGACTCCCAAACCAGTTGGTTTTAGGGAACTAGGTGTTAAAACACCCTTACAGACTTAATAACTCGGATTTCAGACGTTTTTTTTTACTCCATCGTTTTTTATAGATGCTTCCTCCAATTAAACTAGAGCACTGAATATTCAAACTTTTCAATTACAGCTCATGTCTGTATGTTACCATGTATGCTGATAATACTTGTCAACTGAGCATATGAAGATTCATTTTAGTCACTATTATGGAGAATTCACAAATTAAATAATTCAAAAGGAAATAAACAAAAATTAATTTGTTCCGAAATAGGTTGAGATACGTCTCAGAAATGGAAATTCCTTACACAGCTATCTCACACCAATTTCACCTGATTAATCAAATAAAAACACAAAAATATAAAATATTTTTTTGGTTTTTGTAAAAATTGTCAATTTTTTTGGCTTTTTCGAAAATTTTTGACTAAAAATAAAACAATAAAAACAAGATACAATTTAACTATTCTCCTCCCCCAAACCTAAATGAGAAATTGTCCTCAATGTCTTAAATAGTAGAAGAAGAGTTTAGAAAACCGTACCTGGTTAGCTGAAATTCTATATCTAAATGAAAAGTTAAAGGTTAAGATCCAGATTTATCCGACGCCACTTACCACGATCATTATCGGACCAGTTTATCTTGGAAAGAATGGGGTCAATTTGAGGTTCAAAGGCTAAGATTTGGTCAATTAAATCTGGGGCAGTTCTGGTAGTAAAGAGCAGTTCTTTTACAGACTTTGACACAAACCCATTTCTCCGGGCATCATCAAGAAACACACAAAGAAAATCATAAAATCCATCAACATTGTACAGTCCAAGCGGTTTCTGGTGTATGTTCAAGTTTGCCCAAGATAGTACTGTAAAAATTTCATCCATTATACCCAAGCCTCCTGGAAAAGCAATAAAAGCATCAGCACAATTAATCATCTCTATCAGTCATTCAAACATACCTGGCACGATTAGTTTTTCGCCATTTGATGATCCAATAAGATTCGCCTCCGCCAAGGGTCTTGGGATGATTCCCAAGACTTGACTACCTCCATCCTGTACAACATTTGAAATGATCCCCATTAGTCCAAGATTGCCACCGCCATATACTAAGTGTATATTCCTTGCAGCAATGACTAGACCCAATTCTTGTGCCGCTGTTACATATTTTGGTTTAACAGCAACACTGGTACCGCAAAACACACAGATGTTTTCAACCCGTCTTCTTGAAGTAGCTTCCATTTTTATCTGGATGCCTTCAAAGGTGCAATGATGAGTTGAATTTATAGAACCTGAAAAGGGTGAGTAATAATAGCACAAGTATCTTCCAAATGACGATTAGTAGCAAAATAGTAAATCGTGAAAGGTCAAAAAGTAGCCTGGATCCTGTCGGAGAAAATAACAAAACAAATCACAATTATTAGGAAAAGACAAAGAGATATAATATTTACAATAATGTAACGGCTTGAATGACATCTATGCGTCAGGGACAAGCTTCCCATCCAATTTTCTTATAAATTGGCAAATAGGGTTTTTAGAGTCAGATTCCCGAGACTTAACTGTTGTCTTTCTTTACGGAATTGTGCATATAACATGCGAATTTCGTGATACACATATCCACTGGGATGCGTCTCAAGAGTTTTAGATATGTCATCCAAAGACTCCTTACTCAAGCCATCTCTAATGAAATTAATCTTATCTTCGCGGTTATCAGACACCATTCCTAAAGATCGACAACGAGTATCACAAAACATACGAGCATATTTATAACAAACACACATTCTTTTGGCTTTTCTCTTTTTAGCATAGGTGATTTTGCCTAAACTAGGCAGATGTGAAATAAAAAATTCAGAAGACTCGCATGTCAATCAGACCAGTGCTTCAATAATCCAACGAATGTCAGTAGGAATACCTTTGATCATCAGCAGTCTCATTCGTTCCAAGCGAGCTTTGTAGATCTTCATCGGAGAATTTTGAGGGAGAGAATGAAATTACTTATGAAAATTTGTGAGAACTTCTTCCATCTTGAAATTACTTAACCTGCAAAAACTAAACACACAAAAATCAAACACACCAAATCTGAATATATACACAAATTTGCATAGGTTGCCTCCCAGCTAGCGATAAGTTTAACGTCATCAGCTAGACATGACTGCCCGAACGTTAGGCTGGATCTGAAAGTGTTACACTTTCTTTTTGTCGCTCAAATGATTCTCCCCAGAAGTGCTTGACACGCTGGCTGTTAACTTTGAATGTGTTGTTCGACTTGGGATTGTATATCTCAACAACTCCGTAGGGTAACACCTAAGTAATCATAAATATACCTGACCACTTTCATTTCAGCTTTCCAGGAAAAAGTTTCAATCGTGAATCGTACAACAAAACCTGCCGCCCTGGCTCCAGTTGTCTGCGTACTATTTTTTTATCATGCCATTTCTTCATCGTTTCTTTGTACAGTTTGAGATTCTCATAAGCCTGTAGGAAAAATTCCTCCAATTCGTTGAGTTGGTGGAGTCGTTTCTCTCCTGCAGCTTGTGGATCAAGATTCAAATTCTTCAGTGCCCAGTACGCATTGTGTTCAAGCTCAAGTGGTAGATGGCACGCTTTCCCAAACACCATTCAAAATGGGGACATACCAATAGGTTTCTTGTAAGCTGTCTGGTAGGCCCATAATGTGTCATCCAATTTTTTAGACCAGTCCTTTCTTATTGATCCAACGGTTCTCTCCAAGATTCTTTTGATCTCCCTGTTTGAAACTTCAACTTGTCTGTTTGACTATGGATGGTAAGCTGTGGCAACCTTATGAGTAACTCTATATTTGGATAGGAGTGCATCGAAGTCTATGTTGCAGAAATGTGTGCCACCATCGCTAATAATCGCCCGAGGTGTTCCGAAGCGAGTGAAAATATTCTTTTTAAGGAACTTGATCACCACATTTGAATCATTGGATGGCAGTGTAATTGCTTCAACCTATTTGGAGACGTAATCTACGGCAACCAGTATGTACAGGTTTCCAAATGATGGAACAAAGGGTCTCATAAAATCAATACCCCACACATCGAATATCTCATTTTCCAGAATATTTTGCAGAGGTCATTCATTTCTCCTGGAAATATTTCCCGTTCTCTGGCACCTGCCACATTGAAGAGCAAATAGATAAGCATCTTTAAAAAGAGTGGGCCAGAACAAACCTGATTGTATGACTTTGGCTGCAGTTTTGTTTCCACTGAAGTATCTGCCATATGGTGATGAATGACAATGCTGTAAGACACCGTTGACCTCCTCATGTGGAACACACCGTCTCAGTAATTGATCAGCACAACGTTTGAAAAGGTACGGCTCATCCCAGACATAGTGCTTGACTTCTTTGAAGAACTTCTTTCGTTGCTGAGTTGTCCATTCCAACGGCCATTTTCCTGACACTATGTAGTTGACATAGTTGATGAGTGATAAATGTATCACTATTTCCCACTCATTTAACTTAATATTTTGTATAGTTTCTTGAGTTTTGTGAATATTTTGATGTGTTTTGTGTTATTTTGTAGATAAATAAAGTTTCAGGACATTCTGGAGGTGATTTGGAGCAAAACTGTGAAAATTGGCAAAAAAGGGCATTTTTGTAATTTTGCGCGTCGCGACGCCTAACGTGCGCCGAGCTGCTGCTAACGTGCGCCGGGTCCACAGGTCAGAGTTTGAGAAGTTTGACTTTGCTAACGTGCGTCGTGCCACGTGTCATCATCACAAGCGATATGCTAACGTGCGCCGCATGCCACGTGTCAAAAATTCAACGAGCCGACTTCAGCCAGCCGCCTTGCCACGTGTCAAAAATTCAACGAGCCGAAATTTTTCAGCCGCCCTGCCACGTGTCCTATGAGATGCCAAGCATCCAATAAGGTCGTGCCACGTCATCGCGTAGCGACGCCAAAGCCTTGGCGTCGCGACGCCCAAGGTCTACCGGGGCCTATAAATTCAACTTCAAATTTCAGTTTCAAATGTACCTTATCCTTGAAATCCTCTGATGTAAATAGGGAGTTTTCTTCTTAGTTTCTTTTAATTTCAGTTTTGTAGTTAATTTTAATTAAATTCTGAAATAGTAATTCTATTTTTTTTTAATAGTAATTTTATTTTTACTTTTTACCGTTTTACTATGCGATGGTAACTTCTCCATGCTAAGGTGAAAATGTAATTCTTTTAATATTTCTATTTAGATTAATCTCCCTAAAATATAATATATAAACTATTTAAAACCTGACTAAATGAGGATACTGCCATACTGGTTGGTTGGTTATTCAATTTAATCTGGTTAAACCTGCCTTAATGAGGATACCGCCATACCGGTCGGTTGGTTTATTTATTGTTCCGCCTTTATGGCTGGTTTATTTTTGTTCCGCCTTTATGGCTGGTTTATTAACAAATATTACCGCCTTAATGGCTGGTTGATCTTAATTTGACTTAATCAGGTTCCTATATGGCTGGTTGGTAAAATTATCACAAGTATAATATTATTTTATGGGAGATATCTAAATAGTTAATAGTATAAGTTAATTCCTTTTACCTTAGCATTTTATTTATTTTTCTGCATTTACTTTTTAGTAATTTTTATGTCTTTTCTACTTGTCATAACTATGTGTTATAACTAAGTTAGTTTTCTAGGTTGTGATGAAATCTAATATCACCGGTTTATAAGAGGTTATTTTATAGTTTGGATAATTTAAAGGTTTACTTATTAAGTCTTAAGCTTAATGCTTCTTGTTGTCTGATCACCAATAAAATTGATGTGGTAAATCTAAAATGAACTAGACATAGGGATTTTAGGTTTCAGCCTTAGACTTAATAGCCCACGATCTTCTTTTAGGATAGATAACCATTTAATAGATTTCCTTACAGGATAGACATATACCTGTCGGGCGGGGGTAGCCATAATTGGAACTTAAACTTAATGAATCAAGATAATTAATTGACATAGACATAGACATATGATTTAATTGGATTAAACTGGGTATTTGTGTCTGACCATCGACAAATGCTTTCACATAAATTCGTGTTCCAGGTTAGTAATCTGATTTATTACACAAACATAAAATAATCACTTCATCTTTTAAAAAGATATTAGAATGATTCACAACCCTAGATCTTTGTGTCTTTTGTTATTTTCCTTAGTATTTTCTTTTAAGTCTGTTTTTATTTTATTTTGCAAAACCACATTCAACCAATCAAAATCAATCAATTCTATTCTCCCTATAATTAGATATTTGTAAATAAATAGTATCAACAATTAATAACAATAGTAGGAATTAAGTCCTCGTGAGATCGATATTTTTATACTACTTGAACGATACGTGCGCTTGCGTTATACGTGTGTGTTTACGCCGGTCAATAGTCAGCATACCAAGGAACATCATGTTGTTTCATGGCAAACAGCTGTTCATCTGGAAATATTTCTTTGATTGTTAGTTCTTTGCCAGCTGTTTCTCCATTCTTGAGCCTCGATAAATGATCTGCCACTTGGTTTTCTGTCACTTTCCTGTCGCTGATCTCCACATCGAATTCTTGCAGAAGAAGTATCCAACGGATCAATCTGGGCTTGGCATCTTTCTTCTCAATCAGATACTTGATTCCTGAATGATCTGTGTAGACCACCACTTTGGGACCTAGCAGATAAGATCAGAATTTGTCAAAAGCGAACACAACTGCAAGCAACTCATTTTCAGTGGTTGTGTAGTTAAGTTGAGTTTTATTTAGAGTTCTGCTGGAGTAGTAAATGACATGGAAAATCTTTGCTTTGCGTTGTCCCAAAACTGCACATATAGCAAAATCACTAGCATCGCACATCACCTCAAATGGAATGGTCCAGTCCGGTGCTACTATGATGGGGGCAGAGACCAGCTTCTGTTTTAGGATTTCAAAGGCTTTCTGGAATTCTTTGGTGAAGTTGAAAGGCACATCTTTCTCTAGAAGATTGCAAAGAGGTTTTTCAATTTTTGAGAAGTTTTGGATAAATCTCATGTAAAAGCCAGCATGTCCGAGAAAACTCTGAATCCCTTTGACAGATGTGGGTGGAGGTAGTTTTTCAATTGTCTCGATTTTTACTTTTTCAATTCCCTTTTGTGAGATTCGATGTCGTAGAACGATGCCTTCTTGTACCATGAAATGGTATTTTTCCCAATTGAGTATCAGGTTGGTATCTTCGCATCTTTGTAACATCTGTTCCAAATTTTACAAGCAGTAGTCGAAAGAATCTCCAAACACAGAGAAGTCATCCATAAAAACCTCCATACTCTGTTCCAGCATGTCTGAGAAGATGGCCATCATGCAACGTTGGAATGTGGCAGGAGCATTACATAGTCTAAATGGCATTCTACGAAAAGCAAAAGTACCATACGGACATGTAAATGTGGTTTTCTCATGATCTTCTGGGGCGAGGGCAATCTGATTGTACCTCGAATATCCATCCAAAAAGCAATAGTTCTTATATCCCACCAGTCTGTCTAGCACCTGATCAATGAATGGCAGCGGAATTGTTCAATTTCTGGTAGTCCATGCATACTCTCCATCCAGTAACCGTTCTTGTTGGAATCAGCTCGTTCTTTTCATTTGTGACAACGGTAATTCCTCATTTCTTTGGTACACACTGCATAGGATTCACCCAACTGCTGTATGAAATGGGGTAAATGATGCCAGCATCCAACCATTTGATGATTTCTTTCTTCACAACCTCCTTCATAATTGGATTGAGTCTCCGTTGATGCTCCACTGTGGGTTTGTACTCGTCGTTCATCAGAATCTTGTGCATGTAAAATGATGGACTAATGCCTCGAATGTCTGCTATAGTCCAGCCAATGGCTCTCTTGTATTCTCGTAACACTCTCAGCAACTTTTCTTCATGCTCCAATATTAGCGAAGAAGAAATAATAACAGGTAATTCAGAAGAGTTTCCAAGAAATGCTTACCTGAGATGATTCGGTAATAGCTTCAGTTCCAGCTGCGGTGGTTCTTCAATTGATGGCTTGATTCGATCTTTCTTTGGAAGTTCCAGACTTTCCACTGGTGGTGTTGATTTGAATCGGAATGGCTTGTCAAGATAGTTGATACATTCCAGAATTTCAGCATCTAGCTCACTATCAGTCATGTTGGTGATGCAAGCTTCAAGTTTATCCGCGGGAATTGTATCAGTATCCTGAATGATACTATCAATAACATCAATTCTGAAACATTCTTCCTCTTTTTCATCACTCGAGAATTTCATGGCTTTGAAAACATTAAAGGTAACTTCTTGGTCCTGCACTTTCATAGTTGTTTGGACCAAAATTGGGTCAAGGGTAAAACCGTCTTTTACCTTAAAACCCAAATAGTATACAAAGCCCGAAAATAAAGACTAAGCCCATAGACATAGATGAAAGCCCAAGAGAAAGCCCAATAAAAACCTTATTCCACTTGATTCACGCATAAAGCCAAACCTTTACCAACCGATTCCCACTTTCCCTAAACATGATTATCCTACTCCACTTCTGATCATTAAATAAATATATCTTAGCATATAATGGACTTATGCCAGCTGCAAAAGTCATCCATCTTCATCTATAAATTACAACACAATTCGAGAAACGAGGGGGGGGAGCAAGCCTGACTTCTCTCTTACAGCTTCTGTTCTCTGACTCAAGCTCTCAGAGCTTCACATTTCTTAAACACTTCATTCCGCCCTCACGGCCACCCAAAGAAGGTCATGGTAATAGTAAACCTTGCTTTCACATTTTACATATTACTGCTCATTTCACACTACTGACTTGAGCGTCGGAGTACCCCCGGCACCCACCACACCGGTGGGAAGTCTTCTCCCGCTCACTCTACTTTGTCTTGCAGGATCGCTGATGCCCCCAACCTACAAATTCTGATTGTGGACCTCGGCCGAAATCCAGCATCCACAATTTGGCGCCCACCGTGGGGCCTTAGCAATTCATAGCAAGCAAAGATCACTCAGTCTACAATCCTTACAAACATAACTATCCATGGCTTCGAGCAACAAACAGATACCAGACCCGGTGGTAACATAATTAGCCACTCTACAATACAGTTACGATCAATGGAAGATGAAAATTGAGCCATGTAAAACTCCAGTGCTATTATTTCTGATAGTATCTGGAACATTATTCTTTCTTCAACTAGGCGAGAGACTACAAGTCATCCCAACTTTCTTATTATCAAGCTAATCTCTTAGAAGCAGTCAACAATATGGCCAGTGAAAATCCACCATCATGAGGCTATCTTTTCCATACGACATGGAAAATGATTGTGTCCTCCAGACTAGGTAGAAGGATCATCATCAACCTCTCACTACATGTGAGGATTGTCATACTCTCCATACGACAAGATAGAAGACTAACAAATCCATACGACATGGCTGGATTGTCAATCACTTCTGAATAACATAAGAAGATGATTCATATTTATCATCTCCAGACGACAGGGATGAATCTCAATCTTCTCCGTACGACATGAAAAGAGTCTCAACTTCCCTTAAAAAATTTTAACTTGGCCTAAAAGAGCCACAACAACCCAAGGAACCTCTCGGTGAAACAGAATGGACCCCAGCCTAGCCCAAACGCCACAACTGGCGAGAAGAAAGCCTAAACAAACATCATCGGCCCAAGCACCAAGCAAGACCGAAATAATTGCAACAAAAAAAAAACACCAGAGTCCCACATCGATTAGTGAGAAGGGAAGTTTCAAACAACAAGCAATAAAAGGAAACCCACATCGGTACGTGAGTGGCACACAGCTTCAAACAACAAAAAACCCAAACCTCTCATGTAAAAATATTGTACCACATCACTCGGGAAGTTACTTTCAAGCAAGTCACTCACAAGTAAGCAAACATTGCCCACTCACAGATGGCCAATGAAGATGCTGCCACACGCCACATATCCCCACACTACCACACTACAAAAAACTCATAGCCTCTCATCCAAAAATAGAACCCCCACTCCACGAGAAGCTACCACTCAGTAGTTTCAAAGATGCCACACGCAATGTTTATCTGAAATGAATTTTTTTTTTAAACACAAAATGATGGTTCATGGTAAATATTCATACGACAGTGGGACCCATAAATGAATGGGTATGTTAAGGTGTGGACGCTGGCAAAAGGATACCAATGATGTCTATCCAGTAGACTCATGTAGATTGAACTGGGGCAAACAAGTGTGCATACCAGTAACTCAACAAATTGAAGTTCTTTGACTATAAGCAGGACTTCTTTGTCTTGTATTCCATCACTCATATCAAGTGATGACATAAAGTAGACTCATTGTGGTAGTCCGGGCCGTGAACCTTGGCAACCAATGATAAGTGCGCCCATGCTACATGAATATAAAGCTAAAGCAACAAAACTGCATGATCGTCATACTATCCATACTACAAAGTGGATGGCTATCAACTTCAGGCTACATGGAAAACTCCAATCTCTCATAGACTACTTGGAATGATTATCAACTACTCCGGACTAAGTCAAAGGTTAGTCATCATCTCCATGCTACGTTGATTTAATATAGCCAAACTCCATACTACATAAAGAATCTTTTATCATGTCTAGTGGATTGAAGAACTTCCTTCAATCTCCCTTAGGTCCAATTAACCAACCTTTTATCAAGTTAGATAATATGAAAATTCTATGTGACTTTCATCAAAGTTCATTCTATTATAATATCTTTGACCTTATTCAGGTCTTGTATAATTAGTAATGATCTTTATAGGCATCCATCTCTTCCATGCTACATATGAGGATAATCATCTCCATACTACGTATGGAGATTATCATCCACTCTAGACTACATTGATGGATTTCCATAAACTCTAGAAAGTATTGGAAAAGACCCATGAACCTTCATCAGGTTCATTCGACCGTAGTCTCATGACCATCATCAAGTCCAGTAGAATGAAAATTCTCTTTGACATTCATTAGGTTCATTCGACAGTAGTATCACAGAAGTGTGAAGTGTAATGACCTTGATAGATATTCTTCAAGTTCATTCTACCATTGTCTCATGGACCTTCATCAAGTCTATGATAGTGATGACCTCATTGGACTTCCATAAAGTCCATTCGACGAGTCCAGTCGACAATAGTCTCATAGAAGAGTGATGAGTAATGACCTTCATCAAGTTCATTCGACTGTAGTATCATGGACCTTCTTCAAGTCTAGGATAATGAATAATGATTTCTTTGGACTTCCATCAAGTTCATTCAACCAAGTCCATTCGATCGTAGTCTCATAAACCCTCATCAGGAGAATGAGTGGTGACCTTCATGGACCTTTGACAGGTCCATTCGACAGTCGTCTCATGGATAGTAGAATGAGAATTCACATAGTACTTTCATCAAGTTCATTCCATTGTAGCATCCTAGACCTTCTTCAGGTTTAGTATAGTAAGTAATAAACTTGATAGATATTCATCAACTCCATGCGACATGTCCATTCGACAGTAGTCTCATGACCTTCATCAAGTCAGGTAGAATGAAGATACACATGGACCGTCATCTGGTTCAATCGACCATAGCTCATTGGACTTCCATCAAGTCCACTCGACAAGTCCAGTCGACAGTAGTCTCATAGAAGAGTGAGGAGTGATGACTTTCATCAATTTCATTCCATTGTAGCATCATAGACCTTCTTCAGGTCTAGTATAGTGAGTGATGACCTTGATATACAGTCATCAAGTCCATACTACATGTTCATTCAACCGTAGTCTCATGGAGAGGTAGAATGGAAATTCACATGGACCTTCATCAGGTTCATTCGACCATAGCTCATTGGACTTCCATCAAGTCCACTCGACAAGTCTAGTCGACAGTAGTCTCATAGAAGAGTGATGAGTGATGACTTTCATCAATTTCACTCCATTGTAGCATCATAGACCTTCTTCACGTCTAGTATAGTGAGTGATGACCTTGATATACAGTCATCAAGTCCATACTACATGTTCATTCAACGTAGTCTCATGGAGAGGTAGAATGGAAATTCACATGGACCTTCATCAGGTTCATTCGACCATAGCTCATTGGACTTCCATCAAGTCCACTCGACAAGTCCAGTCGACTCATTCGACCATAGCTCATTGGACTTCCATCAAGTCCACTCGACAAGTCCACTCGACAGTAGTCTCATAGAAGAGTGAGGAGTGATGACTTTCATCAATTTCATTCCATTGTAGCATCATAGACCTTCTTCAGGTCTAGTATAGTAAGTGATGACCTTGATATACAGTCATCAAGTCCATACTACATGTTCATTCGACCGTAGTCTCCTGACCTTCATCAGGTCATATAGAATGAAGATTCACATGGACCTTCATCAGGTTCATTCGACCATAGCTCCATGGACCTTCTTCAGGTCTAGTAGAGTAAAGATCACCCATGGCTCATAAAGAGTCAACATATGACCTTCATCTGGTCTATAAAAATTTGAAGACTCCTCTGGTCCTTGGCCAGTAGTATGGAGATTATCCTGACCTTCGTCTTATGGTTCAGTCGACTGGGGACATCCCACATGGCTCATAAAGAGTCAACATATGACCTTCATTTGGTCTATAAAAATTTGAAGACTCCTCTGGTCCTTGGCCAGTAGTATGGAGATTATCCTGACCTTCGTCTTATGGTTCAGTCGACTGGGGACATCCCACATGGCTCATAAAGAGTCAACATATGACCTTCATCTGGTCTATAAAAATTTGAAGACTCCTCTGGTCCTTGGCCAGTAGTATGGAGATTATCCTAACCTACATTCGGTTCAGTCGACAAGGGACATTCCCCTGGACTCATGTCGAGTCAGGTAAACTCCTGAACCACCGTTTGGTTCAGTCGACAAGGGACATTCCCATGGACTCATGTCGAGACAAGTAAACTCCTGAACCACCGTTTGGTTCAGTCGACAAGGGACATTCCCCTGGACTCTTGTCGAGTCAAGTGTAACTCCTGAACCTACATTCGGTTCAGTCGACAAGGGACATTCCCCTGACTCATGTCGAGTCAAGTAAAACTCCTGAACCTACATTCGGTTCAGTCGACAAGGGACATTCCCCTGGACTCATGTCGAGTCAGGTAAACTCCTGAACCTACATTCGGTTCAGTCGACAAGGGACATTCCCCTGACTCATGTCGAGTCAAGTAAAACTCCTGAACCTACATTCGGTTCAGTCGACAAGGGACATTCCCCTGGACTCATGTCGAGTCAGGTAAACTCCTGAACCACCGTTTGGTTCAGTCGACAAGGGACATTCCCCTGACTCATGTCGAGTCAAGTAAAACTCCTGAACCACCGTTTGGTTCAGTCGACAAGGGACATTCCCCTGACTCATGTCGAGTCAAGTAAAACTCCTGAACCACCGTTTGGTTCAGTCGACAAGGGACATTCCCCTGGACTCATGTCGAGTCAGGTAAACTCCTGAACCACCGTTTGGTTCAGTCGACAAGGGACATTCCCATGGACTCATGTCGAGTCAAGTAAACTCCTGAACCACCGTTTGGTTCAGTCGACAAGGGACATTCCCCTGGACTCATGTCGAGTCAAGTAAACTCCTGAACCACCGTTTGGTTCAGTCGACAAGGGACATTCCCCTGGACTCATGTCGAGTCAGGTAAACTCCTGAACCACCGTTTGGTTCAGTCGACAAAGGACATTCCCCTGGACTCATGTCGAGTCAAGTAAACTCCTGAACCACCGTTTGGTTCAGTCGACAAGGGACATTCCCCTGGACTCATGTCGAGTCAAGTAAACTCCTGAACCACCGTTTGGTTCAGTCGACAAGGGACATTCCCCTGGACTCTTATCGAGTCAAGTGTAACTCCTGAACCTACATTCGGTTCAGTCGACAAGGGACATTCCCCTGGACTCATGTCGAGTCAAGTAAACTCCTGAACCACCGTTTGGTTCAGTCGACAAGGGACATTCCCCTGGACTCATGTCGAGTCAAGTAAACTCCTGAACCACCGTTTGGTTCAGTCGACAAGGGACATTCCCCTGGACTCATGTCGAGTCAGGTAAACTCCTGAACCACCGTTTGGTTCAGTCGACAAAGGACATTCCCCTGGACTCATGTCGAGTCAAGTAAAACTCCTGAACCACCGTTTGGTTCAGTCGACAAGGGACATTCCCCTGGACTCATGTCGAGTCAAGTAAACTCCTGAACCACCGTTTGGTTCAGTCGACAAGGGACATTCCCCTGGACTCATGTCGAGTCAGGTAAACTCCTGAACCACCGTTTGGTTCAGTCGACAAAGGACATTCCCCTGGACTCATGTCGAGTCAAGTAAACTCCTGAACCACCGTTTGGTTCAGTCGACAAGGGACATTCCCCTGGACTCATGTCGAGTCAGGAAACTCCTGAACCACCGTTTGGTTCAGTCGACAAAGGACATTCCCCTGGACTCATGACGAGTCAAGTAAACTCATGAACCACCGTTTGGTTCAGTCGACAAGGGACATTCCCCTGGACTCATGTCGAGTCAAGTAAACTCCTGAACCACCGTTTGGTTCAGTCGACAAGGGACATTCCCCTGGACTCATGTCGAGTCAAAGCATACTCCTGAACTACCGTTTGGTTCAGTCGACAAGGAACATTCTCCTGGACTCATGAACTCCTGAAACTCTATTTCAGTTCGGTCAAAGACACGTACTCCATGACCCTAGATAAATCAAGAAGCTAAAAAAACTTCCTCAGATGCCTGCAAACAGAAACCCACGTTTTTGTATATATTTTGGTACGACATTTGGCAAAAGGTGATACATTCTTATCACATGCTTTTATGATCAATGTCATATGACGTAAACATATATACTCTCTAAGACAAAAACTTTTTGACTTAGAGAGTAAGGGACAAACTGTTTGGACCAAAATTGGGTCAAGGGTAAAACCGTCTTTTACCTTAAAACCCAAATAGTATACAAAGCCCGAAAATAAAGACTAAGCCCATAGACATAGATGAAAGCCCAAGAGAAAGCCCAATAAAAACCTTATTCCACTTGATTCACGCATAAAGCCAAACCTTTACCAACCGATTCCCACTTTCCCTAAACATGATTATCCTACTCCACTTCTGATCATTAAATAAATATATCTTAGCATATAATGGACTTATGCCAGCTGCAAAAGTCATCCATCTTCATCTATAAATTACAACACAATTCGAGAAACGAGGGGGGGGAGCAAGCCTGACTTCTCTCTTACAGCTTCTGTTCTCTGACTCAAGCTCTCAGAGCTTCACATTTCTTAAACACTTCATTCCGCCCTCACGGCCACCCAAAGAAGGTCATGGTAATAGTAAACCTTGCTTTCACATTTTACATATTTACTGCTCATTTCACACTACTGACTTGAGCGTCGGAGTACCCCCGGCACCCACCACACCGGTGGGAAGTCTTCTCCCGCTCACTCTACTTTGTCTTGCAGGATCGCTGATGCCCCCAACCTACAAATTCTGATTGTGGACCTCGGCCGAAATCCAGCATCCACAATAGTTAGTTCTCATTTTTGCACATCAATCACAGTTCGACCTTTAGCCAAGAATGGTCTCCCAAGGATGATAGAAACATCTTTGTCTTCTTCCATGTCAAAGATAATGAAATATGCTGGGTGAATGAGTTTGTCGACTTTGACCATCACATTTTCAACAACACCTCTCGAAAATACGAGCGTTCGATCAGCAAGATGCAGAGAGACTGAGGTAGGCATTGCTTCTCCAATTTGCAGTTTCCCGTATATAGAAAAAGGCATTAAATTAACACTTTCACCTAAATCACATAAATCCTTACCGATATAATGTTCTCCAATAGTGCATGGGACAATGAAACTGCCAGGATCTTTCAACTTCGGGGGAAGTTTCCTCTGAATGATTGCACTGTATTCTTCTGTCAATGCTACTGTCTCGTAATCTCCCAATCTCCGCTTTCGTGAAAGAATATCTTTCAAGAATTTGACATAGCTGGGCATTTCTTCCAACGCTTCTGCGAATGGAATGTTGATGTGCAACTTTTTGAACACCTTCAAGAATCGAGCAAACTGCTTGTCTAGTTTGTTTTTCTGAAGACGCTATGGAAAAGATGAAGGTGGAGTGAATTTTTCTTGATCATTTTCATTTGCTTCTTTTTCCTCCATCTGTGGAACTGCATCTTTAGGAACCTCTTCAATTATTGCCTTGATTCCAACATCTTTGTTGATTTTAGTACCGCTTTTCAAAGTAATGGCTTGGCATTGCTCCTTCCATCGGTTCCTTGGATTTGGTTTTATGTTTCTAGGAAGGTTCCCTGGCGGTCTGTAACTCTGAGCATTGGCCATTTGTCCAATTTGATTTTCCAGTGCTTTGATGGAAGCAGATTGGCTTTGAAAAATAGCATCATATGCTGCTTGTTGCTTTTTGAACATCTCTGCAATCTATTCTTTCATTTCTGGTTCTTTTTCAAACTCTTGGCTTTTGTTTTGCTGTTGAAATCCAGGTGGTGGATTGTTCTTTTGCCCTGAATTGTTTCTCCATAAAAAATTGGGATGATTCCTCCACCCTGGATTGTAGGTGTTGGAATATGGATTGTTCCTCTGTCTGTTGAAATTGTTGACATAGTTCACCGTTTCTTCATGTTGGTTTGGCTCTGGTGCTCCTCCATATGGTGAACTTGTGGCTCTGGCGATGTTTACAACTTGCGTGCTAAGTGTTTCCAGGCTTTTGCACATTTGCTCCAACTTAGTATTCACTGCTGAGTTAGCTCCAACTTCATAAATTCCTGCAATTCGTTGAATCATGCTCCTTTATGTTGGCCACAATGAATTGTTGTTAGCCATTTCTTCGATTAAATCCCAGGCTTGATCTTCTCCTTTTGCCATCAAAGCTCCTCTAGCAGCAGCATCAATTGTGGTTCTCATCAATCCAGAAAGTCCATTATAGAAAGTTTGGACTTGAAGCCATTTTGGAATCTCATGGTGAGCACATTTCCGGAGCAAATCTTTGTACCTTTCCCAAGCTTCGTTAAGGGATTCTAAATCTGTTTGTACGAAAGATGTGATGTCATTCCTCAACTTTACAGTTCTAGCTGGTGGAAAGTACTTTGCAAGGAATTTTGTGGCTAGAGTGTTCCAAGTTGTGATGGAACCTGCTGGTAGTGAATGTAGCCAAGCTTTTGCTCTGTCTTTCAAGGAATATGGAAAAACTCGCAGTCTCATTGCTTCTTCTGATGCTCTATTGTAATTAAAAGTGTCGCAAACTTCCAGGAAGTTGCTGATATGGGCATTAGGATCTTTAGTTGCATTCCCCCCAAATTGTACTGACTGCTGAATTATCCGAATGCATGTTTTGATGTCACACGCATTTGCTGGTAATGGAGGAAGTACAATACAGGAAATGAGGCCGTCCACCACTGGAATGGTTCTGTCTCAAATGAGAATTGGTGGTGCAACTTCTAAAGGTTCAGGTTCCATGTTAACGATTGCTTCTTAGCCTTCTCGCCTTTCCCTTCTCAACTGTCTGATGGTTCTTTCAATCTCTGGGTCAACCGGTTGAAGTTCAAAGCTTATGGTTCGTCTCATGTAGTGTCTGAGAACCTTAAACACAAGAAAACAAAAACAATAAATAAAAAGAAATTAGATACATGTAAATGTATAAAACCTCAAAACTAATAGTGAAAGATAAATAAGTCTCCGGCAACGGCGCCAAAAACTTGACCGGCGTAATCACAAGCGTATAACGCAAGCGAACGTATCGTTCAAGTAGTATAAAAAGTATCGATCCCACGAGGACTTAAAACCTTTTGTTAACAATTTATGAAGTTAAATGTTTACAAGTATCTAATGGATTGATTATTTGATTGGTTGGTGATTTTAAAATTAAAACAAGTAAATAAAATTGCTTGAAAGTAGATTGAAGAAAATTCAAATTTATAAAATTATCCATGGTTGTGAATCCTTCCAATATCTTTTTAAAAGATGAAGTGGTTATTTTACGTTTGTGTAATTATTGGTTTATTAACCTGTAACACGAAATTATGTAAAAGCCTCTTCTGATGGTCAAATACAAATACCTAATGTAACCCAATTAATCATATTCCTATGTTAACCAAGTTATCTGAATTCATTAAGATTAAGTTCCAATTATGGCTACCCCCGCCCGACAGGTATATTCATATCTTGTAAGGAAATTTATTAAATGGTTATCCATCCTCAAGGAAGATCGTGGGCTATTGAGTCTAAGGTCTTTAACCTAAAATCTCATTTCCAAGTTCATTTTAAGTTTACCAGTTCAATTTTATTAATGACCAGTTAATAAAAACCATTAGGATTAAAGCTCAATAAATAAACATTTATATTACCCAAACTGTAATTTAACCCCTTATAAACTGGTGATATTGGATTTCATCACAACCCCAGATAACTGGATTAGTTACGACACATATTTACGGGTAGTAAAAACTTAAATAAAACAAAAGACATAAAGTAAATGCTGGAAATTAAATTACTGGAAAGTAAATGCTGGAAATTAAATTACTGAAAAGTAAATTACTGGAAAGTAAATGCTGAAAGTAAATAAAGTAAAAGTACAATAAAGAAAATGATGAGTTAAAAAGATCCACTTTTATTACTATTATTTTAGATATCTCCCTTAATATAATATATTAACTTTGCATGATAATTACCAACCAGCCATATATGCGGTATCTTGATTAAGTCAAATTAATAATTAATTACTAACCGACCAACCAGGCGGTATCCATGCTTAGTCAGGTTAAAACCAATTTATAATTAATTACCAACTGACCAATATGGCGGTATCCTCGTTAAGTCAGATTTTAAATAGTTATTATATTATAATTAGAGGAGATTAATCTAAATAGCAATAATAAAAGTTTTACCTTTTACCCCAGCAAGGGGGAGTTACCTCCTCATTGTTTGAAAAGTAAAAAATGAAAAAGTAAAGAAAGGAAAGTATTGTGCGTAAAAGTAAATTGCGGAAAGTAAAAACTGAAAAGTAAAGAAAAGAAAGTGCGAAAGCGGAAATTAATTACTGAAAGCTGTAAATAAACAAACAAGATACAATCTTCTTAGTTATTCTTAAGGAATTTCAAAGAAGAAAGTATGAATTTACAAATGAAATGGCTTGGTATTTATAGGCA
Source organism: Zanthoxylum bungeanum (assembly GCA_019454045.1). Classification (NCBI taxonomy): domain Eukaryota; kingdom Viridiplantae; phylum Streptophyta; class Magnoliopsida; order Sapindales; family Rutaceae; genus Zanthoxylum; species Zanthoxylum bungeanum. Next base: position 157,600 of record SKCR01036365.1, on the reverse strand, counting down.
AAATTTTACCTCCACCAAATCCATTATTAATTACTATCATGTTTGGTGGGAGCTTGACTATTTTTATTATTTATTTATTTATTTGCTTTGAAAATGACTTTAATAATTTCACATAACACACTTCCGGATGTTTTATCAATTTCGGTCATGAAATCTTCATAATTAGAAATAATTTTGTTCTTCAAAGTTGTAGATCTTTGAGTCTTCTTTAATCTGGAACCTGAATCAGCTCAATCCGATATTGGAGTAAAAATGTATGTCCAAAATACGACAGTTACGCAAAATTGGAATTTCCGAAAGTGCACTTTGTTAGAACGCCCTTTCAAGTTTCCAATCTCCAAAATTAATATGTCAAGTCCAATTTTTGCCCTTATTTGACCCACATTTCATCCTAAATGATTTCATTGAGTCCCAATATTATTTTATCTGTAAAATAAATTAAAACACATCAAAACGTTCATCAAACCCGAGAAACTAAACAAAATATTAAGTAAAAGGGGCGGTAAATATTGATATATTTTCCGCTCATCAACTCTCCAATGATCCATGATTTCCACCTTCTGCCATCGTCTTACAACGCAAGTTTATTTTTGTTCTTTCCCCACAGACGGTGCCAACTGTTGACGGGTGATTTTCATCCCTTGGGTAGTTTCGAGATAACCCTCCCGAGACAATCCTCATTCAACCTTGAATTTGTTTGGTTATGGGAGACCAAAGGCAAATATAGTAAAAGCCAAGAAAAACATAAAGACCGACAAGAGAGTTTTAACGTGGTTCGACGGAGCAAGTCCAACCTACGTCCACAGGCACAAAATAAGATATTCCTCTTTTATTACTCGAACCGAGCTCGGCCGACCTATTTTAAGAGTAAGACCGAGCCATTTTTGTTCTCCAGAGTTTACAAGTAGTTCTCTTTTTTTTGCTCCTTACAAAATTTGTCCGTCAAATTGGCTCTCGCCCACAAATGAACCTAACTTTCCTTTATATACTCCGGAATTACAACATTGTTCCTCTAGCTTTATGACGTTTCCCGCGTGGTCTCCGACTGATTGACGGGCTCTCTGCCCCAAGACTGTCGACACCGAAAACAAGTCTGTCCTCTGACGGCCTATCATGTCAACATGATTTCTCCACTGCCACACGCAACAATAATGATGCCAGCCTGGAAAGATCCTCCAAACAATGCCACGTGTCAGAGGGAAAAATTCAACTACTCCGATCTCACGTCGGTCTTCAAGAAGTCGGCCAAGTGATCTGCCGAGCTTCCCAAACTGTTTCCGTCCTGACCGAAATATCCGAACTCGTCAACTTGTTCCAGGAGGTAAGATACATCAAACTGAGCCACCGGTCCTAAGTGGTCGGCCTTGGTTCTGATATCGTCGGTCTCTGAAATCTGTGCCATGCGGTATTCTCTGGTCGGCCATACACGAGAAACCGGACCCGAGCTCCACGCTGGGTCGAAGAGCAACATATATCCTCTGGTGATGGGTCCTCAGGATGAGGAGAATTCCCTCTCTGCCCTTGCCGAACTGTACAAATACCTTAGTCGCAGAAATTCCCATCAACATTTGTTAAAATTATCTGCACATGTCAATCAAATTCGTCCATTTACTTATTAAAATCTAAAGAAATATAATAAAATAATTTTTTAAAATCTGTGAGAGTCCGAAAGAAATTAAATAATTCATAAATTTACTAGAATTCACATCTTATGCACAAAAAAAAAAAAAAAAAAAAAAAAAAAACAGAGGCAGTCAATTAAAATTCTATTTCCCCTCAGTTTCTTTACAAATGCACATCACAGACCATTTTTTTTTTTAAACCATACTACATTGTATAGGACGGATAAAAAAAGTGCTAATGTGATTCAATAAATAAATTGGTGTATTTAGCATTACCGTCGATAATAAGGCCCAAATAAACCCAAACTTTTAAGTACTCTCAAAAAGAGGCCCAGCCCATGATAATTGGCCCTGATTTACCGAGTCGGATCAGGCTTAATTTCACTACAAACTGGTCGTTGAATTTGAAAGAGAAACAAAGTTCATCTCCGAAAAAAAATAAGAAATAAGAATCCTAATTTCCTATTAACAATGAAACAACTTGCAAGTATATAATTAACCAAACACCTTTTTTCTCTCTCGGTTTCTTTCTACAATCAAACCTTAAATTTGAATAAACTCCTCTGCTTTTTGGTCGAATCTTTCTGCTATTTCACTGCCTTCTGGCTTCTTTTGGGACGATATAATTTTTCTGGGCGTTACTATATTTCTTCGTTTCGGGCTTTTTCTGTATTGCGGCGGTCTGGGTTGTTACTAACCAAAGCCTAGTTCCTTTTTAAGCAAATTACGCTTATAAGCTTTGTAGGGATTAACTATAGTGGTGATTGTTCTTGTTTTTGGATTGTAGTGATATGTGATCAAGGAGGTAAAGTTGTTGTCTTTTATCATTTTTTTTCCCAAAAAATTTAACTGAAATTAGGCTGAATTTTTGTGAATTCTATATGGGTATGAATTTGTATCTTGAGAAATTAACTGGGCTCTATTTCTTTGGAGCTTTTTTGATAAATTTCCGAGGTTTATGAATTTAATGCATAGAGAAACTTTGATTGCATTGGAATTTGGAGGTTCTAGAAAACCTACCGCTCAATTCAAACTGGCATTGCATTATTTCCAATTTTCCACCCAACTGGTTTGTGAAATGTCTCGGTTTCATTATGGTTATGAGTTTGTTGTTTAGTGACGACTAATCAGTTTTAAGGATTTGGCGGAAGATTTGCTTCTGACTTTTAGTTAATTTCATTGAGAGTCATTGGATGATTTAATTTGAAGTATAAACTTGGCAGGTTATTCTTTACCATTTTGATGATGTAGTAGTAGTAGTACTAGTATCACATTACTAATGTAAAAATTTGTGCAGCCCTTTATTCTGGTCAATGGGGTTTCCAGGGTGGTTTTTTTTTCTTTTTAAATGAAAAAAAACAGTTGGCGTAACTAGAAACTCTAGGGTTAACTTGTTTGTTTGAATGCTGATTAGTCTGCTATATCTTATACTACTCTCTACCCTATATAAGTTCTACAGCAGTGGCAGTGTGGCGTATATTCCTGTAGCTGTATTTGTTTGTGATAACACGGATTAAAAACATTATGCTGGTATATTTTCAGGACAGTAGAGGAGGATTCTATTTTTATCGCTGCACTGAATTAAAATTGGTTATACTTGGCTATTGAGTTTTGTTGGATGGAAAGGTACTTACTGTATTACTGGACTCATACGATAATGAGAAAAATGACTTTTAATTTCATTTTGTTCATGGAAAGTAGAGTGTAATTGTATAGCTGATTTAAGATGCTCAAGATGTAGAAATTTTAGCATTGCCCCTGACATGCCGCTTAATATGAAGCAGCTGCAGATATTATGGATGCAACCATTGATTAATTTTTGTTAATGGCTATTTCCATTTTAGATGTCTTATTCTGCACATGAGATACAATGTTTAAAGATCAAAATTCTCCTCCTGTTTTTAGTGGCTCACACATTATTTTTTTTGAAAAGTGTTTGAAATGTTTTTAGCTGTATATCATGTTGAGGAAAACAAGAAGAAGAAAAGGTTGTAGGAAGCATACGATATTGCTTTATTTATTTTCCTGCAAGTTTAGCGACTGGTTCTGAATATTAGTTGTTAACTGAGTAAAAAAATTGGCTGCATGATATAAAAATATTATAGGGAAAATTGTTTTCTAAATATGTTCTTCGAATTATTGTCAAGTCATCTTCTGGTTAAGGCGCATATTTGTGTGTGTTTTCTTTGTCTTCCTTTTACCTTGCAAAATATTAATTTTTTTTCATAATTCTTACAGACCAGATTAATCTCAGTCATTTACCTCATTTGGGGTATGGACTGGGCTTTTGCCTGCTGTCAGTGTTTGTAAATGATGTTCAGTGGGCAAAAAGGTGTAAATCATCTCAGTGTATTCAAGTGGAAATGGGGTGGTGATTCATCATTGACAACAGGCTTGCTTAACGATGTGCCCCCTGAGATTGAGTTGTCTGACTATGGATATCCAAGGGTTCCAAGTCCTGGTGGTGAAAGCCCGACGGGGCTACTTAATGGTGAAAGCTTGAATGCCACACCAATTGCTGATTTAGATCTTTTTTTTGAAAGGCTCTATAGCTACTATTGTGAAAAGGGACTTTGGTGCATTGTTATAAAATGGATGGTTGAGCTTTTGAGCCTGGGTTTCACCATATGTTTCTCAGCATTTTTCTTACTGTTTGTTGATTGGGATGGCCTTCGTAATGCAAAGTGCGGGATGGATGCTGTTGAATCTGGAATTAAGCCCTGTGATCTTTCCAAGGAAGCTCTTCATGAGCACCCATTGACCCCTCTAACGCTTTCCACAGCTATTATTGTGGGATATTTAGGGTTATTTTCCATTTATTGGATCTTTTGTTTCTTGAGATTTTTTGCTCAATTAAAGGATACTCTGGGAATCCGTCACTTCTATTATAACAGGTTAGTCTGAATTCAATCTGTGCAAAAAAGTTTTAAAGTGTTGCTTTTGCTTTGCTGTAAACTCTTTTTGTTTGATGGCATTTTGCAGGCTCCATGTTACCGACAGTGAAATTCAAACCATGCCCTGGGCAACCATTCTAGAAAAGGTTGTTCTATTACAAAGTTCACAGCAACTCTGTGTGGTTAAGGATCTTTCTGCTCTTGATGTGGTGATGCGATTGATGCGGAAGGAGAACTACTTGATTGGAATGCTCAACAAAGGTGTACTCGCTTTTCCAATCTCTTCGTGGGTCCCAGGGGCTGGTCCAACTGTCAGATTTGGATCCGATGGAGTTCAACATCGTCTAATACTTACGAAGACCTTGGAATGGACCTTGAATTGGTGCATATTGCAGAGCATGTTTGATAGGTCAGTTGGTTTTTACACAATTATTTAACTCTGTCGGATGCTTCTTCTTGTTTTTTTTTTTTAAAAAAAAATTGATTATTGATTATTTGTAATTAGTATTAGGAAGTGCACTGGAATGTATCATGTCCTTTTGTTTTGCGATAGATGATGCACTCATTGAGTTCGTAAGTTTAATTTCATTATGCCAACTCTAAATTGTTCTACTGTGTCTACAAGAATGTTTCAGGCCCTTTTGTTTTTCGTGTGTAAACGTACTTCATTCTTTCTTGATAAATGAATTCATATCTCTTCCTATACCTCTCATATTGAAGCAATTCATTTACTTGTGCAACCATGAACAACATTGGTGCAAGCTTGATGTGTTCTGCACTATGAATTACTTGAGTAATAATGTTATAAATTTTCCCTGTATGATGTGATGAACATTAGTGTTGATACTTAAAAACTTGACAACATGATCTAAACCTATGTTGTTTTTCACTTCTAGAGATGCACAAAAATTCTTAATTATCCTCTATGCTTTCTGTAATGTGATCATTTTCTGACCAGAATTAGTTCCTTTTGCAGAAACTTTTGTGTCCGTAGGGACTTCATTTCTAATCCTAAAACATTAAGAAAGAGGCTTATGGTTGTTGGGCTTGCAATACTTATCCTCTCACCATTTCTTGTCATTTTTATGGTAGTATATCTCTTCTTAAGGCATGCCGAACAATTTTATAATCATCCAAGCACAGCATCGTCTCAAAGATGGTCAAATTTGTCAAAGTGGATATTTAGGGAATTCAATGAGGTACTACACTATCTCCCTCTCGTTTATTGAGTTACAGCAACACTTTTTTTCCCTTTCCCTTTTTTTTGCTGGTGAAGAAGTAAGACAAGCTTATATATATACTGTTTAATGTGCCTACTGCTTTCATTGGCATGAACAATGAATGCTCTCTTCATGACTAATCTCGCAAAGATTAATCTTTTATTAATGCTTTCATTTTTTCATACAGGTTGACCATTTGTTCAAGCATCGAATCAATAGCAGTGTAGTGCACGCTTCTGATTACCTTAAGCAATTTCCATCCCCAATTATTTCCATCATAGCAAAGTTTATTTCGTTTGTCTCTGGTGGCTTTGCTGCTGTTCTCATCATCATTGCATTTCTGGAGGAATCTCTGCTCGAGGGCCATGTAAATTTACCTTCACTTTTACCATCTGAATCAGAACATATGTTTGACAGTGGTGATCACTGATCATTGCTTTGCCAATTTCTATCATTTAATGCATTATGTTTAAATCTTGTAGGTATATGGTCGCAATTTGTTATGGTATGCTGCTGTTTTTGGAACCATAACAGCTATTAGCCGAGTTGCAGTTACAGATGGGCTCTTGGTTCTTGATCCAGAAGGAACAATGTCTATGGTGGTCCAACATACTCATTATATGCCAAAGAGATGGCGTGGTAAGGAAAATTCGGAGACAGTCCGGATAGAGTTTGAAACACTCTTTCAGGTAACTTTTTGAAGTTTGATTTTTCGTTTTTTCTATTCAAGTATAATTAAAATTCTCGGTTGATCCAAAACTTCTGCAATATGATGCAGTACACTGGAATGATGTTACTTGAGGAGATTCTCTCAATTTTCCTCACTCCATTGTTGCTGTTATTTGTCGTCCCAAAGGTTATTATTCGGCCTTTCCTTTAATATACTGTTGCTCTAATTATTTATCTTTACATTCGATATGATAGTTTTAACGAGAACATTTTATTTTACTTTGCAGCGAGTGGATGATATTTTGCAGTTCATTGCTGATTACACAGTGGATGTTATAGGTGTTGGCCATGTTTGCAGGTTGGTGTGTTCAGCGCTTTTTATTCACAGTTCTGGAACTATTTTTTTGGAGGCATTTTGAATTTCAGTGTTAAACTCGTTTTTTGCGATTAAATCGGCAGTTTTGGCACCTTTGATTTCCAAAACCACGGCAACAGCAATTATGGTTCTCCATATCACACCCCTCGTATCCAGAGGAGTTCTCAAGGGAAAATGGAGAAATCATTCTTGAGGTATGAATGCAGGCAGTAATGCTGAAAATATAATGGACAAAAGTTATGGATTTGCTATTGTCCTTACAAATAATTCTGTTCTTGTTGCAGTTTCCAGAGTAGTTATCCTTCTTGGTCGCCCAATGCTCAAGGAAAGCAGTTCCTGTTAAACCTTAGAACTTTCAGGGAGCAAAAGGTGCAGGGACAAGGAACTAGACAGGCATATTCTCCTCCTAGAATGTGGCGAGGGAGCCCCAACTTGAGAGTCCATGGAGACAGAAACAGCATTTTGTCAAGGGAATTATCATACAATGCCCATGGAACTGGTTATCAGTTGGGTTCCTTGTGGCTCATTGATGCTGAACAAAAGTGTCACCCATACCTTCTTGATTGGTATTATACCTCACGACATCAACAGACAGTTACTGGTCATGCTCGTACTCATAGGATTGACGTACCAACTGGACCATTTGATGTGACTGAGCAACATCAGGGTGATTATTGGATGCCGTCAAACTTGACACAAAATGAAGCTAGATATGAGCAAGATGGGGGCAACAATCATGAGGATCGATCAGAGTCTCATCTAGAAGCTTCAGCATCTGCTCCGTTCTTTCGGGAGAGCGTACTCCAGCATCACGATTACAATAACTTTTTACATCCTACCAGAAGCCATTGGTGGGCTAGAACTGGCCAATGCGATGCACAGCCCCAGTCAAGTTTTCTTGAGCCGCCTGATTTCAACCAATACACTGCACATTTTAATGTTTACGATAATCTATCCGAGAGAAGCTTAGAGGAGCAAGAACAATTTTTAGACTGGAGGAATTCCCATAAATTATCACGAACGTCGTATATAGATGACCTTGAAGCTGGAGTCGAAGGAGATGATGTTAGGCTTCATTTTGATGATATTTATTATAGCAAATCTCCTGAAACTCCAAATGTTAATCCATAGCCACCAAGGTTTTAGTAACCTATCATTTATTTTCCAGATTGAAAAAATATGAATGGGTTTCCTTGGGTGGATTCTAATACTGGTTCTGTATAAGAGGGAAACTCTATTCTTTGTTGTACATAAAATTATTTGTACAAGCAATCACAAGCTGTTGTAATTTATAATTTTATTATAATTTAGTTATTTTGTTTGTATATATATATAAAAAATGTTTTGAGGAGGATCCTAGAATGATATTGTTGACTTCTTTATTTCATTTATATTTTTGACTTTTTGTACACAAATTAAATTGGGAAATTATCTCTGGACCACTTTAGGTTTCGAAAAAATACATGTACCAATCACAGATTTTTTACAATGATACTACACCATTTTGGTTTGTGTTTTGTATCAATGAGTCATTTTTCTTTTAATGGTGTTAAGGGAATAATGACGTCAGAAGGGTATTTTTGTCAAATCACTATATTGTAATGACTCATTAATACAAAATCGAAAGGTTATGAGATACATTGATATTATCACAATTATTTGGTGGTGCAGAGATAATGTCAAAAAATATATACAACATGATTTAATATTAACAAGGTAGCGAAATCATACAACATAAACTCTGCAGAAAATCTTCACTGAGGAAATTAGTTTCCATTATAAAGTAATACGTGAAATTGCTGACAATAAAAAATACTATCAAAAGATAATGGTTGAGGGGATCATAATAGACTCACGTGTATGCTTCACAGTTTCCTCTATAGTCACCACACAGACGCACCTAGATCCCCACCACACGCATGTCGAGCTCTCTCACCACATGCAAGCCTCTCATTACTCTCTCGCTACACCAACAATAGCCCCGCCATAGCTTCCCATACACATCCATTAGAAAATCATAATTAGAACAGTCCTCACGCTACTAAAAAAAATGAGAAGTTCAAAATGTTAAATTTTGTGCGTTTTCAATTTAATAATAATATGAATTTATTATATATAATTATATGAATTATTATTAGATTGAAAAATATTATTATTAATTATTAAAATTTTAAATTCTTTAGATATTATCTCTGCACCACAAAAGAATTATGATAATGTCAACTTTTCGATTTTGTATCAAAAAATCACTATAAAATAGTTATTGATAAAAATATCCTTATGACATCATCATTCACTTAGCATCGTTAACAGAAAAATGATTTACTGATATAAAACACAAACTAAAAATAATGCAGTGTTATTATAAGAAATATGTGTGTTGATGGTATTTTCAAGCACTATGGTATTTAAGCAGCTCGACAGGGGTAAAAAGGTAATTCCATTCTTGATCAAGATCATTAATGCCGACCCGACCACTAAAAGCCAACTGTAAGGGGCCGAGCACTTTATGATCGGTAACCGACCCGGATGGTCGGGCATTATCAGATCGATAACATCATTCTCAGTTCAAAAGACCATTGTGACCGACCTCATGAAGACCGAGAGATATGGCGTGATATGCTCCAGAAGATAAGACATCCTATTTTTACGGGTAAGAAGATAAGTTATCCTACTTTCATGGGGAAAGATTGATAAGTCAGTGTTCTAATAGGATAAGGGAAGTGAATGTAGTTTCGACTAAGAATTCTTATGGGAAAATGAAAACTGTTTCTTTACTATTATAAATAGGAAGGGAACGCGTGTTTGTAAACATGGTATTGAGAGTGGAGAAGAGAACAAGAGAGAATTAGACTTGTAAACACAAAACAGATCAGAGAAACATATTTCGGTAATAAAACATCATCAGTTCTGTGCCCGTGGATGTAGGCTGGATCTGATCCGCCGAACCACGTTAAATCTCTTTGTTGATTGGTGAATTTACTTGTCTTTTGCCAAATTTGCTTTTGGTTTCCCATAAACAAAACAAATTCACAGTTAAAGGAGGATTGTCTCGGGAGTAAAAAACCCTTATTGCCCCTGAGACCGAAATCAGCCGTCAACAGTTGGCGCCGTCTGTGGGGACTCCAACAAAAAGCAGCAAGCGTAGTAAGACAATGGCAGAAGGTGGAAATCACCGGTCGTCAGGGAGTTCAACAGTGGATTGGATGGAGAAGATGAAGGAAAATATGAGGAAAGATATGGAGGAAAATCAAATCATTTTGAAATCCATGATGAACAGACTGGAGAGGATGAAAGAGACGAATAATGAGAGACTTGAAGCCGGAACCAGTCGGAGGAGAGGCGAAATAGCGGAATGAAAAAAGGGTTGCAGATGTGAGTGATGACGATGAACCTAGGAGGAAGGGTCCCTAAAGGATGAGGTCCGTAGTGGTATAAAAAGATTTACAAACGAAGGATACGTGGGAAGAAGAAGATGGGAGATAGTCGCCAGATTCTTCCTATGATGGCCCCCGCGACACCAGAAGGGGAGACATGAAGGATGGTGAAACTGGACGGGAAATCTCAAGCCATGAGGAACGTCGCATCTGGGGTGACAGATGCAAAGAAGGCCGCAGGAGGCGGCACGGTAACACAGATGGCAATATAATATTGGTTAAAAAAGAAATGGTCAAGTGGGGAGTGAACCTCAAAACGGACACGGGAGATGCTCGGGACGGCGAGGTTGAATCTCCATTCATAGAAGAAATAAGGTCGGTAAAGTTCCCAAGACGATTCAACATGCCGTCCATGACGCCCAACAAAGGCCACACTGATCCAAAATCCCATATTGAGAGTTTTGTCCTGTTGATTGAGGTCCAATGAGTAGTAGGAGATGTCGTTTGCAAAGTATTCCCCCTAACCTTGGGGGGATCTGCCATTCTGTGGTTCAGAAGTCTAGCCCCAGGGAGCATCGGAAGCTTCACGCAACTCAGGAAGTCATTTGTTCGGCACTTCAAGGGGGGCCTGCGTCCCAAAGAAGACAACTGGGGAATTGAGGCTCATGAAACAGGGGGACGATGAACCCCTGAATGCTTTCATTGAGCGGTACCATAGCATGGTGCTTGAGGTCGGAGGATATGAGTCGCTCGAGGCCCTGGAGAGTTTGAAGGGAGCCTTAAAGATCGGAAAGCTGTGGACTCACATGAGGATCCAGGGTACACCAGATTATGCCACCGCTCTGGAAACAGCCCGGAAGTTTGTTTTGTTGGAAGATGATGAGAGAATTACCCAGATGGGGACAGCTATCAGAGAGAGGACGATGGGGGTAGAAGCTCCTCGCAGGCCAGACAGTGAGTTCAAAAAACCACCCTCGAGGCGAAGGGAATTCAAGCCGGTACCTCGGGATGACCAGGAAAATAGAATCTCGACCCAGGTGAACCATGTGGCCGGAGAAGAGGCATACATTCCTCTGAATAAACCATTGGGGCAAATCGTCATGGAAATCCAGGGAAAAATGTCTCTTGATAGAACCTGACCTTAGGAGATTCCCGCTAGACAGAAGGAATAATAAATCCTATTGCATGCATCATAATATGAAGGGACATACGACGGATGGATGCAAAGACTTGCAGGAGCAAATGAAAGACCTGGCGCAGAATTTGTACTTGAATAATTATATTGACCATGAATTTATGACGGCCAGGCAGAGAGCACATTGCCGACAGGTGAAAACCATTGCAGGGGGAAAGACACTGGCCGGGGACTCTAACCGATCAAGAAAAAACTATAGTCGAACTCGGGGGTTGGAAGTGTTAGAAACAGAACGGGCCTCGGAAATACAAGGTGATCGGTCAGTGCCAATAATGTTCACAGATGAGGATGCTCGAGGGGTGAGTTTCCCCCACGATGATGCATTGATAATCAAAGCGACAATCGGCGGTTCTGAGGTAGACAGAATCCTAGTGGATCTCGGGAGTGCAGTGGATATAATCTCCAATGAGGCTTTGGATGGTCTTGGTGTGGAGTATGCGACTCTAACCGACGATAGGACTCCCCTATACGGCTTCGGGGGCTCAACGGTCGTCCCATTGGGAATGATACAATTGGCAATGACGATCGGAACCCGTCCCCGAACTCAGACGATTATGATAAATTTCACGGTGGTGGATTGCATGAGCAGTTACCAAGTCATTGTTGGTCGGCCTTTCATGATGAAGACAAATGCTGCAATGTCTTGCTGTTACCTAAAGTTGAAGTTCCCCACCCGGGAAGGGATGGGAATCGTGCGAGTGAGTCAGAAGGTGGCTCGGAGCTATTTTGCCACCCTCTCACGGGAAACCCTCTACATTGAAGCGGGTACCCGGAAAAGGCAAGCGAAATACGCCATTGTTGCCATAGATTATTTCACCAAATGGGTGGAAGCCGAACCCCTATCCACAATCACAGAAAAAAAAGCCACGGAGTTCTTAAGAAAGAATATTATCTGCAGGTTCGGAATTCCTCGGGCCGTCATCACCGATAACGGAAAACAGTTCGATAGCAAAGGTTTCAGGAAGCTCTGTGAAGACCTCCAAATCGCCTTAAGATTCGCCTCACCTGCCCATCCCAAGTCTAACGGGCAGGTAGAGGCAACAAACAAGACCATCAAATCCAATCTTAAAGTTCGGCTCGGAGCTTGCAAGAGCTTATGGGTCGAGGAGTTACCAGAGGTATTGTGGACACACCAGACGACCTGTAAGGCTTCCACAGGGGAAACTCCGTTTTCATTATCATACGGATGCGAAACAGTTATTCCAACAGAGATCAGAATGACTACTCACCGGGTCCGGCATTATAAGGACGGACAGAATGAAGAACTCATCAAAAGTTATCTCGACCTGATCGAAGAAAAGAGGGAGAAGTCAGCTATGAAGACAACCATCTATCAACAAAGAATGGCCCGTTTCTACAACAAAAAAGTTCGGACCCGTGTTTTTCTTTCAGGTGACTTGGTATTGCGAAGGGTCACCTTGAACACTCGAAGACAGGAGGAAGGTTCGCTAGGTGCCAATTGGGAAGAGCCCTATAGAATTATGGAAGTAGTAAGGCTATGTGCCTATACTTTGGAACAGCTGGACGACACACGGCTAAAAAAGCCTTGGAACGCCGAGATGTTGAGGAAGTACTTCCAATAAGTTTTTTCTTTATTTCTTTTTTAAACAACCCGACAGGGGTTAGGAGATCAAATAAACCCTCTCCCAAAATATCCCGCGGAGAGTTGTAGGAAGGGCAGTATGTCCCCGAATATGAATACAATTTTCTTTTTTCAGGTAAGAAAATCTTCACTCGCTTTTTCAAATTAGACTTGAAAGTTATATTCAGTATTTCGGGGACATACTCGACGCGAAGGGATGATCTGGGATCAAGAAAGGCACCAAACCCGTGACATACCAATCACAAGTGCTACCATAAAAACCCCGGGCAGAAGTGCTCCGACCTAACTCATTTCATTTTCGAGGATCAGGACTGCATCAAGGGATGAAACACATGAGGGAGCACGTGAGCCTTTCGTAGTAGAGTCAAACCCCCGAAGCTGTAGCAGAACTACCATATGACTTGCATTTATGAGGGATATTTCGAGATGGTAATCGTGGGGAGGGAGTGCCCCCGTAAGATGGCCGGCCTGGCCAGTTGAGGAAATACGGCTACAGGGAATGTGTTCCTGTACGTTTTGTCTGACCAACGGATCTGCGAGAAGCATAACACGAGGATGAATTATGTTATCGTGGCGTTTGCTTGCTCCAGTGTTACCGAACATAAGGATGAGTATGCCCTTAATTTTTCGGACACTCTTTGATCCCTACCTATTTGGTCATCCGGATCCGTGAGAAGCATAGCACGAGGAGGGATTATGCCCTCGTGGCGATTGCTTACTCCAGTGTTACCGAACATAAGGAGGAGCATGCTCTTAATGTTTCAGACACTCTTTGATCCCTACCTATTTGGTCATCCGGATCCGTGAGAAGCATAGCACGAGGATGGATTATGCCCTCGTGGCGTTTGCTTACTCCAGTGTTACCGAACATAAGGAGGAGCATGCCCTTAATATTTCGGACACTCTTTGATCCCTACCTATTTGGTCATTCGGATCCGTTAGAAGCATAGCACAAGGAGGGATTATGCCCTCGTGGCGTTTGCTTACTCCAGTGTTACCGAACATAAGGAGGAGCATGCCCTTAATTTTTCGGACACTCTTCTCCAGTGTTACCGAACATAAGGAGGAGCATGCCCTTAATGTTTCAGACACTCTTTGATCCATACCTATTTGGTCATTTGGATCCGTGAGAAACATAGCACGGGGAAGGATTATGCCCTCGTGGCGTTTGCTTGCTCCAGTGTTGCCAAACATAAGGAGGAACATGCCCTTAATGTTTCAGACACTCTTTGATCCCGACCCATTAGGTCATTCGGGTCTGTGAGAAGCATATCACGAGGAAGGATTACACCCTCGTGGCGTATGCTTGCTCCAACGTTGTAAGGAGGAGCCCTCGAATGAAACGCAGGCTCCATAGTGACCTGACGTATATAGGAATGTGCCCTTACCATCCTAAACGCTCTTTGATCCAAATCCTGGTTCGCCGGGACTCTGAATTGAAAGATTCAAAATTGTGTTTTGGAGACCTGAGACAGAACGCTGTTTTGAGGTATCTGTGTTGTTGTTTACACTTGCAAAACGTTTTCGTTTCGAGTCCCTCCCATTTTTTGATTTTATTTCCCAAAGTTTTGTTTTTGTCTTTCGCAGGTCTGGCAATGGGACGCCCATGCCAAATCCGATAGGGCTTCAAAGGTTGATTCACTTCCTTTCCGAATAAGTCCCAAGGATTAATCGGCTCGGGGCAGGATTCGTTCCGCCGAGGCCAATACTTGAGTAATCGGCTCGGGGCTGGATTTGTTCCGCCAAGGTCATTTTTGTTTCTCTCAGCTCGGGGTCGGGTTACGTCCCACCGAGTATGTCTTGTGGACTGGGGACGTAACATTTCCCCCAGTGCCAAATGTTTCTCTCAGCTCAGGGTCGAGTTACGTCCCACCGAGTCTGTCTTTTGGACTGAGGACGTAACATTTCCCCCAGTACCAAGTGTTTCTCTCAGCTCGGGGTCGGGTTACGTCACACCGAGTCTGTCTTTTGGACTGGGGACTCAACATTTACCCCAGAGCCAAGTGTTTCTCTCAGCTCGGGGTCGGGTTACGTCCCACCGAGTCTGTCTTTTGGACTGTGGACGTAACATTTCCCCCAGAGCCAAGTGTTTCTCTCAGCTCGGGGTCGGGTTACGTCCCACCGAGTCTGTCTTTTGGACTGTGGACGTAACATTTCCCCCAGAGCCAATGTTTTTCTCAGCTCGGGGTCGGGTTACGTCCCACCGAGTCTGTCTTTTGAACTGGGGACGTAATATTTCCCCCAGAGCCAAATGTTTCTCTCAGCTCGGGGTCGGGTTACGTCCCACCGAGTCCGTCTTTTCGGACTGGGGACGTAACATTCCCACAGAGCCAAATGTTTCTCTTATCTTGGAGTCGGGTTTCGTTCCACTGCATGATCTTATTTTTAGCTCGGATTGCTTGCTTTTTGGCGGGAGGACGACATATGGTTGACAAGTGGCAGACTCCCGTTAAACCCTAGAAGTGATCTGATGGACATTTAAGAGGATGTGACGATTGCGCGTCTCGAGGGATGGTTTACAGAAGGGCAATAAATGGATTTTGCTTCTGGCAGGAAAAGAAGTCAGACCGAGCATCTCAATCGTACCGAGGACATGGTGGCAACAGGCCAATAAACTTCTCCTTACAAAGGCTAGCCGTCACTCCATCAGGAGTACAATTCTTTTTATATAGTTCCCGGCACCAACTTGTATACTCATTGGAACCGAGAACTAGGGGACATATGTTGATGGTATTTTCAAGCACTATGGTATTTAAGCAGCACGACAGGGGTAAAAAGGTAATTCATTTCTTGGTCAAGATCATTAATGCCGACCCGACCACTAAAAGCCAACTGTAAGGGGCCGAGCACTTTATGATCGGTAACCGACCACTCCAGACCGGATGGTCGTGCATTATCAGATCGATAGCAGCATTCTCAGTTCAAAAGACCATTGTGACCGACCTCATGAAGACCGAGAGATATGGCGGGATATGCTCCAGAAGATAAGACATCCTATTTTTACGGGTAAGAAGATAAATTATCCTACTTTCATGGGGAAAAATTGATAAGTCAGTGTTCTAATAGGATAAGGGAAGTGAATGTAGTTTCGACTAAGAATTCTTATGGGAAAATGAAAACTGTTTCTTTACTATTATAAATAGGAAGGGAACACGTGTTTGTAAACAGAGTATTGAGAGTGGAGAAGAGAACAAGAGAAAATTAGACTTGTAAACACAAAACAGATCAGAGAAACATATTTCGGTAATAAAACATCATATGTTCTGTGCCCGTGGATGTAGGCTGGATCTGATCCGCCGAACCACGTTAAATCTCTTTGTTGATTGGTGAATTTACTTGTCTTTTGCCAAATTTGCTTTTGGTTTCCCATAAACAAAACAAATTCACAGTTGGAGGATGATTGTCTCGGGAGTAAAAAATCCTTATTGCCCCTGAGACCGAAATCAGCCGTCAACACCGTGGTTGAGAGATAAATTCCCAATTAAATATTTTACTTGTCAATTTTCATTTTGCTGATGACAGTATCATTATCATGTTTCCAAATTCGAAAACGCACCGTTTCTTGAAAGGTCCAACGACACCGTTTATTGGATTTCCTTGGTTTTGTCTTTATGGCTTCACCAAAGGGTTTTAGGGTTTAACGGGACCATCGAAGAATCCGTAAAATTACCACCGACATGAAGAGAGCTTCGATTTCACTCCTCTCGCAGCTCAATCGCTGCAAATACCAAAAATTAATCCCTTTTCTATCCCAAAATTACATTCACGACCTCTCTTCCTCTTCTTCGCCACTCACAAAAGCCGCACATGGCTTGATCACCAGAACTCACCAATATCAAACAAACCCATCTCAGAAAATCAACACCCTTGTCGAAAATCCAACTCAATTGTCTTCTAGACAGAGGAAAATCAAAGGAAAATCTGACCTTGAAGAGGCTTTTGAGTCTGCAAAGACCTCTGGAGAAATGCTCCAAATTTTTAAACAAATGGAATCTTGTTTTGATGAAACAGAGCTTGGATTGTTTTGTTTGAAAATTGGTCTCAAACTTGACCAAGAAGGTGAGGACCCTGAAATGACTCTTTCTTTTATTACCAGAGCTTTGAATGTTCTTGATAAAGATGACACGAATAACAGACCCTCTTTACTTGTAGCTATGTGTTTACAAGTTATGGGTTCTGCTAATTACAGTTTAAAAAGATTTAGTGATAGTTTGGGGTATCTTAGTAGAGCTAATAGGATGTTAGGCCAGTTTGAGAAAGAGGGTTCAGCGAGTGAAGAAGATATTAGGCCAGTTATGCATGCGGTGCAACTTGAGTTGGCAAATGTAAAGACGGCAATGGGAAGGAGAGAGGAGGCTTTGGAGCATATTAAGAAGTGTTTAGAGATTAAAGAGATGATATTAGAGGAAGACAGTAGGGAATTAGGAGTGGCGAATAGGGATTTGGCTGAAGCTTATGTTGCAGTTTTGAATTTTAAGGCGGCGTTGCCTTTTGCTTTGAAGGCGTTCGAGATTCATAAAAAGGGATTGGGGCTTAATTCTGTAGAGGTTGCGCATGACAGGAAGCTGCTTGGGGTGATATATAGTGGGTTGGAGGAGCATCAAAAGGCATTAGAGCAGAATGAGCTTTCGCAGAAGGTTTTGAAGACTTGGGGTCTTAGTTCTGAGTTGTTTCAGGCTGAGATTGAAGCTGCAAATATGCAGATTGCGTTGGGAAAGTTTGAGGAGGCTATTAATACATTGAAGGGTGTAGTCCAGCATACGGAAAAAGATAGTCAGACTCGAGCTTTAGTTTTTATTTTTTTGGGGAAAGCATTGACCAATCAGGAAAAATTTGCAGATGCAAAGAGGTGTTTGGAGATTGCTTGTGAGATTCTAGATAAGAAAGAGGCAATCTCTCCGGAGGAAGTTGCTGATGCATACTCTGAGATATCTATGCAATATGAGTCTATGAATGAGTTTGAGACTGCAATTTCCTTGTTAAAGAGAACGTTGGCGTTGCTTGAGAAGCTCCCACAAGCTCAGCACTCTGAAGGAAGTGTTTCTGCTAGAATTGGGTGGTTACTTCTGTTGACAGGTAAGGTGCCCCAGGCAATTCCCTTCTTAGAGAGTGCCATAGAGAGGTTGAAAGAGAGTTTTGGTCCCAAGCATTTTGGAGTAGGGTATGTTTACAACAATTTGGGGGCTGCATACTTGGAACTAGATAGACCCCAATCTGCAGCACAGGTGTTTGCGCTTGCAAAGGACATAATGGATGTCTCACTTGGACCCCACCATGCTGATTCAATTGGGGCCTGTCAAAACCTTTCAAAAGCTTACAGTACCATGGGAAGGTAAGGTTGCATAACCCGGCCTCTGGTTTTCATTTTTTGTTTAAATTATTGTCTACTCAAATTACTGTAATTATTGGCCATAATAAAAAATGTACAGCACTCGGCCTGTTAGATTAATGATAAAAATTGTATTGCACTCTGGATCTGTTAGGTAAATAATATAGCTATGATGTCTAATTTAATTGCTTCCATTTCCATGGCCATTATCAAGTTGGAAGCCATATTAATTTGGAATATAGTTTCCTATTTATTAATCTAGATTTCTTGAATCAATATTTGGTTTTTCTTGTGTGATTGGTTTGATAACAGAAAGATTTTACTAATGTACGACCTATGTTTCCAAATTTCCTAACCTGAAAACCAGACCTCTCCAGTTGTTGATAGATATTATAGAGTTTCAATAAGAACATGTGGCCAAGTGCCCGACCATCCTATGATTTGGTTTTGAATCTAAATGAAATAAAATCCTTGGATAATCGGGTGGAGTGTGTGGCTGCTTTTGTTGCAAAAAGCTTTTGTAATCCCTTAACACCCTTTTGGTTTATGTGGCGTCCTGTCTTATCAATGTGCATCTGCCATCCCACAATATCTCGACCTGATTTTGTTCTTCAGCCTATTTTCTTGAAAAATGAAATACATGTTGGTTTGTGCAAACCCTGGGCATTCTAATGATGACATTTGTATGCATGGACATGGAAAAACTTGACATATCTGGATGACATTCACTGTGGCAGTAATCGTGTGACATGAAATGAACTGATAAATTAGATTGCTTGGTCATATTGTTTTGGCTGTCACTGTAAGAAATGTAGTTTAAAGTGTTCCTTGGATGTTGCAGCTATACCATTGCAATTGAGTTGCAGAAGCAAGTAATTGATGCCTGGGACAGCCATGGACCAAGTGCAGAAGATGAACTCAGAGAAGCTCGCCGACTTCTTGATGAAATAAAGGTTAAAGCCAGTGGTGCATCCAAAAATCAGCTTCCCACAAAGGCTTTGCCCTTGCCCCCAACTAGTCTCTCTGGGTAAACCTCACAGCCCCATGTTTCTAGCAACGTGAAGCTAACAAGCACAATGTAGTGCACCTCCTTTATGAACTCCCTGTGGCATGATCTGGCATATCACCACTCTTTTATTTCTGGTTAGTGTTATTATTGAAGTGGTACGGACCTGCATCCAGTCACTTAAGCAACTCAAACTGATGCATTTTCTTTTTTTAAATTCCGTCTTTGGTTGGGATGCCAAAGTGTTACTTCATTATATAGTATTGATATTTGATAGCATCTTGTATTACTCTAATTTAGTTTCCAGTAAGCCGTCTCTTATATGAAATCTGTTAGTACTGTTCATTTGTCTTGCAGTATGAGTAGGTAGTGTTTTCATGCAGTTTTGGATTCTGATGTTATTCATGGGCTGCTTAAGAGTAAAGACAGAACAGTGATACTGCTAAGAAGACACACCAATCCTGAAATACTAGCTTTGGCAAATAATCATGTTTGGTACATGAAGGGATATGCAAAGTGGATCCCCAGTCTTTAACACTGAAAACATCGCATCCATAATTAATCTTAACATAATTTTCAGATAATTAATCTAAAACTTGAGCAGAATCATGGTTTCTGTTTTTTTTGGAACGTTGGAAATCCGCCGTCAAATCACCTGATCTGGGTTTAAACGGAGCAGATAAAATCTCGTGTTTTCCTAGACTGTTACAAAAAATATATCCAACTTAGGATCTGACAATTAAGTCTTTAGCCATTTGTCATCGAGCCACACTATTTGGGTAGTTTCTGCTCTTTCACCACATCAAAATAATAACAAACAGACAAAAGAGAATGGTGATCATTAATTCATTCCTAAAAGACCCTTTTTATTTTTCACTTATGACTATAGTTTGGTCCTTATACTCTGGCTCCCATTATATCAAGCAGGCCATCTCTCGTTTCTCCAGCTCTGCAACTCTAGATAAAATGACAGCAAAGCAATCATTCTCATTTATGAAGAAGAAGAAACTCAAAATAGAACAAGGAGTCTTATCTAACATTCATAGTGGCTTAAGCAATAATTCGTTGCCCATTCCTACATTCCAGTAAGAAACCCACTTGTTTGAACTTTTCACCCCATGTAAAAATCAATGCAAAGTCACTCATCAGATTGTTGCTATGCAACTGTTCAATGGCATCCTCAAACATCTAGCATCTAAAAATATCAAACAGAAAAGAAACTAAACAAACAGCTTTCAAATTAAACAATCTCACACTAAAACTCAAATTCAATAGGCGGAACTGCATTTCTCGATCCCCTGCCTTACCCAGAAGGGAAGAATGATCTACGGACTCTGGAACTGCATTTACTAAAACTCAAAATTCGATAGGTAAAACTGAATTTCTTGATCCCCTGCTTTGCCCAAAAGGGAAGAACGATCTACAAACTCTGGAACTACATTCCTCATTAGTACTAGCCTCTCTGTGATGCCCATTTTGTTGAACAATTGCTTGAACAGTTATGTGAAGCTGCTGATCAACTGCAGAATCTAGTGAGAAGGATCTCCTAATAGGTTGGATAGAGAACTCATCATCTTTCTCTCTAACGTCAATGCATTCATCCCCCATTATTGAAACATGTTGGCGTTTCTTTGGTTTAAAGTTAACAAGCTTCTGCTCTAGTGTCTTTGGTGATTGACTTCTTGGCTGTTCAAAAACTTCATTCGAATTGTCTCTTTCTTGTGGTCCATGGACTTCTCTTCCCAATTCAATTACCACAAAATCCTCATCACCACCCATGAGGCTTTCACTATATTGATGTGAGCCTTGAGGTGATGAACTCGGTGCAATAATTTGATATCGAGTTGTCCCTGAAATGCTTGTGCGGCAAAGAGGGCAATTTGCATTGCTTTGAAGCCATATGTCAATACAATCTAAGTGGAATGCGTGGCTGCAGTTGGGAAGAACTCTTAGCATTTCTTGTTCTTGAAACTCATTCAAACAAACCACACAACCGTATATACTCATCTCCCCACCTTCTCTTTTGAACTGAAAAGTTGGGATATCGTGGATGATAGAATCATCGAGCCCTCGACTCCACATTATGGGAGAGAAGGCTATAAATGGTTCTTCAATCTGTCTAGCTCGCAAGACAGAAGAGAACCGCCTCAGCAGATTAAGTGCGTGCCAGTTACTGCAGCATTTGTTCACAAAAACATAGTAGCTAAGAAGCAAGAATGCGGTGCCCATGATACTAAGGACAGCAATGGCTAGTATAGGAAAAGCAGATTCTGAATTCGAAAATGAACCTCGATTTGTTACCATTTCCTGGTTTTTGATGGGAGCTAGAGCCTGATCTCCCAGGCTATAGAAGTGCTTCTGATTTGATGCCATAAGCAAAGGACCCCAAATGAGAAAAATGAAAAATTTGGAGTAGATGCAGATGACGTGAGGTTGACTTATGGATTCAGTGAAAGGTTAAACAAAGGACTCGCACATGTGAATCAGATAAAGAATATCTTCAAAGAGAAACAAAGAGACAAAGTTGCTAACATAACCCAAGTCAAAAGATTTTATTGCTCTGAAAACGGAGACCCAAATAAAATACAGTGAAAAATCTTGAGAAGCACATGTACTTCTATACAGAGTGCATTGACACGAGGAAAAGAGCTAAAGTAAACATGCCCTAAAGTGTTGCTGGAGAGACTTTCATGTTAAGCAAGAAATATGAGAGCCCTTGATTTTATTATTATTTTAGTAAGTAGTGAAAGTGAACACAAACTGACTTTGTTCTATTGAAATGGAATGATCATTTTGTTACCTTGTGGTCTTCACTGTAGGTCCCCAGATTTCCTGTTATGATATAGGCAGGATGCAGCATTTATACTTTTTTGAAAAAAAAAAAATGAAAAACCCCTTCACAATTATAAAAGGTGAGAGAGAAAAAACTGCAATAGTTTTTTAAGAAACAACAAGGTTCTGACTACACTATATAAGGCTAATCCTAGCATAATGTTTCTCTGGTTAAGAACAAACACCCTTAAATCTAATCAATACCACACTTTTAATCTAAGCATTAAGTAAAAATCATAAGTTAAACTGCAATAAGTAAACAAATCAAGACAAGAAATTTATTTACGAAGTAGAAAACTATCGACAAATAAAAATCACTCCGGATATAGGTTATCATCCAAAACATAAGTGAAAATCTATTGACAGAGAAATTTGTGTTTATATAGGTTAGGGTTCCCAAGGCCTTAAATCAGCCTTCATAACATGTTCAGGAAAGCTGAAATTGGATTAGCGTTCAAATGACACTTCGCATGTCCAGTTATCTCATTTAGCGTCCGAACACTCCTTCGCACGTGAGCTCTCTAGAGTGGATGTTTGAACGTCCCTTCGCATGTACCTTGAATGCTGCAACTTGAACCTAACTAGAAATCTTCAATTAACAACTTCCGAATGATGTCTAGTGGCGAAGCAAGAACTTTGATTTAGTGGGAGCGAAATTTGATTTTCACAAAAAAATGATAGATACTCTTCATTTTAGTGGGAGTAAATCAAAATTATATCATTAGAAACTACACTTTCCATTTATAGGAGATATTTTAACGAAATTTCGAGTTTAGCGGGGGCGACTGCCCACATACATCACGTGTATGTGGCATGATGTCCAATTGCTCTGAAATTTTC
This sequence comes from Zanthoxylum bungeanum, assembly GCA_019454045.1. Taxonomy (NCBI): domain Eukaryota; kingdom Viridiplantae; phylum Streptophyta; class Magnoliopsida; order Sapindales; family Rutaceae; genus Zanthoxylum; species Zanthoxylum bungeanum. The sequence goes on along the minus strand of SKCR01036365.1, from coordinate 134,637 downwards.
AAAAAACATTACAACTCAATTAAACTTAGTTTTGATACGGAATTAGCCAAGACACGAAACCAACAGTTTTATTCAACATGGTTACTTGCAATATATATATATATTATACATTGGTCTGCAAATAATTTGTCTACAGTCAATTATTGCTATTAAAGTATCTGTTAGCCTAAAGTTTAGTCTTTTAATCTCTGGCTTTTTTTTGGGTGTAAGCAATCCCAATCAGTGAAAGGAATGGGTAACTACTTCAATATCAAGTTTGAAATATTCAGATGAGCATGCAAAGAACACCACGTTTTAAAAAATTATTTTTCAAGATGAATTATGTAATAATGACCTTGAACCACATCAGCAAATGTCTAAATGAATGACATGATCAAAATATTACTTGAAAAACTAAGAAGCCAGGCTGGTTTATGAATTATGATGTTATTATATGGTCTTTGTTATCCTATAAAAAGATTTTATTTTTAATTTTTTTAAAAAAATGCATATTTGTAATTGGATTCAAATTTCCCGGAAAGGAAAAAGTGATTGCAGATACATATCCATCCAGGTTGTTCACCATCCAAATCAATGTGTGCAGTGTATTTCTGCCCAAAATTAGAATGAAGGATCTTCATCTTCACCTACAGGAATTAATTAAGAAGAGGAGAATCAAAATCATGCAAGGGAAAATTTATTGTTTATCAGAATGATAGCAACTTGTTCATTACCAGAACCGAGATGAATTTTTATCCTTATCTTCTGTTACTATTATTAGCAATTTGCTGATGCATGTGCATGTGACTCACCATTAAGGGCAAGCTTTCAAAAGATTTTATTACATTTTTCCCCTTTTGGTCAACAGCTTGCTGCAAGCATCTTAGTGCCTATTCAATAACATTTTAGCTCTATTTAACACCACTAAATTACAGCCAGTTCTGTCACAAAATCATGGAGAAACTTGTTTCAAGCTGGTTTAATATTCGACCGCTACCAGAAACTTATGTTTTCCCACCAGAACAAAGGCCTGGAAAGCTCATTTTTCCTCTAGGAAAGTCTATTCCAGTGCTTGATCTTGGCGGTCAAGATCGAAAGGAGACAATTCAATTGATTATGAAAGCTAGTGAAGAGTTTGGATTTTTCCAGGTAACATACTACATATCAATATCTTAATCTTCTTCTCTTCCTATCAATTTCACCCAATTCCCTGAAATGTTTTGTTTTAGACTTTAGAATATGGTGGCATGAATATGTGAACATGTATGTTTTCTTGCAAAAATATATTTCATAAACAGGTAACGAATCATGGAGTTTCTAAAGATGTAATTGATGACACAATTGCTCTTGTCAAAGAGTTTCATGCAATGCCAGCTGAGGACAAGATTAGTGAATGCTCCAAGGACCCAAACAGAAGCTGCAAGCTTTACACAAGCAGTGGAAACTATGCAACTGAAGAAAAGCACTACTGGAGAGATTGTTTAATTCACCCTTGTCATTCTTTTGAGAAATACATGCAATTCTGGCCTGCAAAGCCAACCAGATACAGGTATTATCACCCAGTTATTTCTCTTCATGTCATCCGGCTATGGAGATAACTTATGTCTCTCTTGTGTCATTTTTCAGAGAGGTTATTGGGAAATATTCAACGGAAGTAAGGAATCTGAGTTCCAGGATCCTGCAACTTATTTCTGAAGGACTACAATTAAATTCTGGTTACTTTAGCAGTGATCTTAGCGAAAGTCCAATGCTTTTGACCAATCACTATCCGCCCTGTCCTGATCCAAGTTTAACTCTGGGATTAGCTAGGCACCGCGATCCTAGCGTCATCTCCATTGTTCTTCAAGGGAATGTTCATGGCCTTCAAGTATTCAAGGATGACCAATGGATTGGTGTTGAGCCTCTTCCATATGCATTTGTTGTTAACATAGGCTATGTGTTACAGGTATGTAATACATATGCAGTCACTTTGTGGTTCTTGGTCCAAATTAGTGTTAAAATATTTACCAAGTTTCTATCATCTGATTTGTAGATAATTAGCAATGGCAAGCTTAAAGGCGCTGAGCATCGAGTTGTGACAAATTCGAGGGATGCCAGGACAACTGTTTCCTTCTTTGTGTATCCATCTAATGACAGCCTTATAGAGCCCGCGAAAGCTCTGGTAAATGCTTGTGATCCCCTAATCTATAGAGCCCTGAAATTCAAAGACTTTCATGTTGATTTCCTATCCAAGTCTGCTGATGCTGAAGCTGTACAGAAGTTTATAAGCTCCAGAACTATTGATTAATAGTTCCACAGAAGATATGTACCTCTATTGTATAGTATTGTATTGGACTATTATCTTTGATGTTATAGAAATATTGGCACGACTCTTATCCTTTGATATAAATCCCTTTTAGTTGGTTAGCTTGTTGGGTTCATATATCAAAACAGCAAAATTACTTCTGCAACGGTTGTCGTACTCGGTTTATAAGGCGTAATGTCAATGATTCATATTAATCAAACCAAATCAAATAATTTTTTTTTCCGATAGATGTGATCGGTTAAATGGATATTTTGATGCCATTATGCCGCATGTGAAATCATAGATTCATTAAGCTACATAAAACTTAGGTATGTTTTTATGGTTTCTTTCCATGTCAACTTATGCCATCCCTATCTCGCTTGACATATTGTAATATTATTTGCTCTCATTTTCTTACCAGAAGACTTAAAAGTCTACGATAAATATACCCGAACCACAATGAATCATATTAATAAAAGAAAAAACTAATGCTACTTTGCTTAGTCAAATTGGTTTTGAATATTAGAGCAATTTCTATGGATATCTGTTGCCGTTCACACCAGTCATGATCATGGTTTTGTTTATGATTGTATGAATGCAATTAGTGATTGCCAATGTATTGTCAATATCAGAGTAAACTTTATTAATTATTACTCATTATTGAGCCAGTTGCCGATGCTTAATTTAGAAAGAAAAAAAGAAAAATTAATGATCTTTGAAATGAAATAAACAATGTATTGTTAGTCCTCAATATAGTACATGGATTAAGATGGAATGGTCTGTTTCCAAAACCAAACTCAATTTTAATGTTAGTATGACTTTGGGGCAAGTTCTATTTCAAGGGATTATTGGGAGAATTCCACACCATCTTCCCACCTTAAAACCAGCACTTCAATTTCCTCTCAGGATTCATTCATCCACACTGCACATATGGAAAAAGCTTGTTTCAATAATATTGTTAGGTTTTGAGTTTTGACAAATTCTCTTATAAAACTTGTCCAATCGAATTGTTTTGCGTAACCTAAACTATTTAAGGTTTTGCTCAGCCACTTTTTGCACTTTGTGGGAAAAAGATTGCATAACTTATATTCCCCATTCTTTGTGAGAAATCCTTCCTTGAAATTCAATTATTTTTATCTTCCCATGAGATTTCTCCATTAACCATCAATATATCCAAACCAAACCTTATACCGACAAAGTTCTATGGAGGCATTGGTTGTCAGAGTTTTAACTTCAGATTGAGCGAGTTCGCTTGTTGATGATCTAGTGAAGAAGCTTTGGAGTTCCAGAATGAGCTTAAAGAATTCTTCGAGTTATTACAATCAATGATTGTAGGTTTTGCTTATATCTAAACAATCACTATAAGTCTTCTTTATTAGTAGAATGTGGATGGTATAAGGATGCCAATATAATTTGTTCAATCAACATGTATGAAAATTATCCATACTCGGGCCTTTGTGGGTCTCGTGCGGGTTTCCTATTCACACGACATTTTTACCTCTATTTAAACAGAGATGCTAAGACCCGTACCTGATCCATCCAATCAACTGTTGTGATTCTCTGGTCACTGAAGAGTGTTTTATGAAGAAAAATAAATATTCTATATTAATACTTGAATATAATTTACAAGTATTACAAAATTTGTACAAAAAACCTTGATGAGCGGAAAATATATCACTATTTACCGCCATTTTGACCTAATATTTTGTATGGTTTCTCGGGTTTTATGAACGTTTTGATGTGTTTTTATTTATTTTACAGATAAAATAAAATCAGGACTCAATGGAATCAATTAGGATGAAATATAGAACAAATAAGGGCAAAAACTGGACTTTACATTTGGATTTTAGAGCTTGGAAACTTGAAATGACGTTCTAACGAAGTACAATTTTGGAAATTTCAACTTTGCGTAATGTTCGTATTTTGGCCATAACTTTCTACTCTGATATCCGATTGAGGTGATTCGAGTTCTTGATTAAAGAAGACTCAAAGATCTACAACTTTGACGTTCATAATAATTTCGAATTATGAAGTTTTCATGACCGAAATTGATAAAACATCCAAAAGTGTGTTATGTGTAATTATTAAAGTCATTTTGAAAACAAAAAAAATATAAAATAAAGTAAAAAAAAAATGAAAATTGTCAAACTTTCACTAAACATGCTTGCATGTTGGTGGAAGATTTGGTGCCATGTTTTGTGTCATGTTTGGTGTCATGTTTGGTGGAGAAATTGGTGGAGGCAAAATTTTGTCTATAAATACCAAGCCATTTCATTTGTAAATTTCATACTTTCCTTGGTTTCTTGAATAAGAATTAAGGATTGTATCTTGTGTGTTTAATTTAGTAGTTTTGTAATGTATTTTTATTTTTATTTTTATTTTTAATAGTAATAATAGTTTGAGTGTTTTTATTTTCTTTTATGTTTAGTAATTAATTTTCGCTGGGGGGAGGGTGAAACCTTTAATATGATGAGGTAAATTAATCTCACTTAATTTATAATATGGAAATTATAATTTAATAATATGGATTAAAGTTGATATCGCCTTAATAGCTGATTTTATTTATTTGACATAATGTGACATCGCATATATGGTCAGTCTTTAGGTGATAGATGATTACCGCGTATATGGCTGGTTTATGGACAAATAATAACACCTACTTTATGGCTCGTTTGACTTAATTGGGTAACACTGATAATTTCTATATTATAATAAAGTGAGATTTCTACATTTGAAATATTAAAGGTGGATCCCCTAACCTCATAACTTTATTTTTATTCTAGGGAAGTGATGAAACACAATATTCATATGCTTAATAATTGATTTAATTATATTATGTTTAATGATTTGGTTTGTTTATTGAATCTTAAGCTTAATGCTTCTTCCTGCCTGATCACCAATAAGATTGATGTGGTAAACTTAAAATGAACTTGGAAAAGGGATTTTAGGTTTTAGCCTTAGATTCAATAGCTCACGATCTCATATTGGGGTAAAAGTCTCTTAGGTAGATTTCCTTACAGGATAGGAATATACATGTCGGACGAGGGTAGCCATAATTGGAACTTGAGCTTAATGAATCAGATAACTTGGTTAACATAGGAATATGATTTATTTTGGGTGTTTGCATCTGACCATCGAAAGAGGCTTTTGCATATCTTCGTGTTCCAGGTTAGCAAACTGATTTATTATATATATATATATATATAATATATATATATATATATATATATATAAGAGAATCAATTCATCATTAGAATAATATTGTGTGGAATCATAACCATAAATGTTTGTGTCTTTTGTTTATTTTCCTTAGTATTTTCTTTTGTGTTTTTATTTATTTATTTATTTAGAAAATCCACATTCAACCAACTAATCAAGCAATCATTTTAATTAGATACAAGTAAATAATTAGAATCAATAATTAATAACAACAATAGAAATTAAGTCATCGTGGGATCAATATTTTTATACTACTTGAGCGATACGTGCGCTTGCGTTACGTGTGTGATTTCACTGATCAAGTTTTTGGCGCCGTTGCCGGGGACTTATTTTTCTTTTGTTATTAATTTTGAAGCTATCTATTTACTTGTATCTAATTTTCTTTATCTGTAATTTTTATTTCTTTCTTTTATTTTTCAGGTGGTTGAAAATGGAACATTATTGAGAGATGGAAGAATTACGAGCTTTACAAAGAGAAGTTACACTCCAAATCAGGGAGCAACAGTCCGGTTTTCTGAGGCCTGTTGTTCAGCCCAACAACTATCCATGGATGTCAGAGCCATTCAACACAACATTTGGTCAACCATTTCAGAACATAATGATCAGATGTGAGATATGCAATAGTAACCACCCTGGCAATAATTACGAGTACAACTACAATTCAGGGTGGTAGAACTATCAGAGACCTTCATATAATGAAACAACATATTTCACTGAACCATATTTTCCATCTTATCCACCATCAACCTACGATCTTTAAGGACCAGGACCATCAGTGGGAAGACAGTTGATAAACAGGCTCGAGAAACGGGAAGCTGAACATGATGGAACGTTTCTGGATCAAATCAAAACCTTACAGAGGATGGTAAATGAATTGAGACAAATAATCAACAACCAGAACTACATACCTCACGGAACAAATTCAAATAACACTGACGAAGCCTTCGAGTACCAAACATTTCATGATGACACCTTAACAGAGGAAGAGGCTGAGGAATATCAAGAATCTGAGGTATCAGTTCAGGAGCCCGAACCAGCAGAATCTCAATTTTATCTTTATTATTCATCGGACTCTGATAAGGAACAAAAAGCAGAGTTGTTTGTACCAACTACACCAACAAGTGAGGATGAAACTCTGCATCCTCAAAATGAAGATCTTGGAGCATGCATTGCACTGATGTTTGAAGAAGAGCTACCCGAACCATTCATACCAACTACGGAGGATAAAGACCTACAATCAGACACATATTTACATCCTCAGGTTGACACATATGGAGCATGCATTTCACAGATGACAGATGAAGAGCTGAACAAAGAAATCTTAAAATACATATGTAAAGAAAAGGTGGACCAAGAAGCAAAACAAATGGAGGAGCAAATGTCTGACCATATTAAAGATCTCATGCATTTAGGAGAAATATTGCTGTTTTTTGGAGTACAAATCAAAGACACTGCCCAGAAGCTTGACAGAATGTAACTCACATTCAAATTCAAGCACCATACGAGACCTTCTGATTTTCTTTCTTTCTTTTCAGGAACCACTGGAGCGACAAAGTTTAAGAAGGTGGCACAAGCACTAAGTCAGACAAAATTCTTTTGGCCAACTCATCGTTGGAAGAGACCTTTCAAAAGCAATGCTTATGGGTGTTTGGGCCAAATTTGGTCCAGGGGTAGTTTCGTCATTTTACTTCAGGCTCAATACTGGACGCACCCCTGAAGCCTCCTAATCAAACCCCAAAGACATAATGTCGGCCCGGGCCCGATGAACACCAACACCCATAACCGAAGGACTATCCAGAAGCCGGCCCACGTAACTCCTAAGTTCATAAACACCATACATAAATTCGACAGTTTCCAGCCTACAACGGGCAAATGCAGTGAATATCCCTCATAAAGCCGACCGTTACCAAGACTCAACAGACAAGTAATCAAGTGCAGACCCTCAGATAGGTATATAAGAAAGAAGGCTCCATGAGGACAGGGGGAGATTCTCTCCAGAATTCATATAATCACCATCCTACCGCCCTCACGGCATCACATGGGGATCAAGGTAGTCTCTAGCCTTGCTATTCCATTACTTACAGCTCGTCATCCTTCACTGACTTGAGCGTCGGAGTGCCCCCGGCACCCACCACACCGGTGGGCAGAACTCCCGCTCATTTTACTCTTGTTTTGCAGGATCGCTAGCGCCCCCAACTACAAATTCTCGATTGTGGACCTCGGGCGAAAACCAGCGTCTACAACTGTTTGGGCCAAATTTGGTCCAGGGGTAGTTTCGTCATTTTACTTCAGGCTTAATACTGGACGCACCCCTGAAGCCTCCTAATCAAACCCCAAAGACATAATGTCGGCCCGGCCCGATGAACACCAACACCCATAACCGAAGGACTATCCAGAAGCCGGCCCACGTAACTCCTAAGTTCATAAACACCATACATAAATTCGACAGTTTCCAGCCTACAACGGGCAAATGCAGTGAATATCCCTCATAAAGCCGACCGTTACCAAGACTCAACAGACAAGTAATCAAGTGCAGACCCTCAGATAGGTATATAAGAAAGAAGGCTCCATGAGGACAGGGGGAGATTCTCTCCAGAATTCATATAATCACCATCCTACCGCCCTCACGGCATCACATGGGGATCAAGGTAGTCTCTAGCCTTGCTATTCCATTACTTACAGCTCGTCATCCTTCACTGACTTGAGCGTCGGAGTGCCCCCGGCACCCACCACACCGGTGGGCAGAACTCCCGCTCATTTTACTCTTGTTTTGCAGGATCGCTAGCGCCCCCAACTACAAATTCTCGATTGTGGACCTCGGGCGAAAACCAGCGTCTACAACTGTTTGGGCCAAATTTGGTCCAGGGGTAGTTTCGTCATTTTACTTCAGGCTTAATACTGGACGCACCCCTGAAGCCTCCTAATCAAACCCCAAAGACATAATGTCGGCCCGGGCCCGATGAACACCAACACCCATAACCGAAGGACTATCCAGAAGCCGGCCCACGTAACTCCTAAGTTCATAAACACCATACATAAATTCGACAGTTTCCAGCCTACAACGGGCAAATGCAGTGAATATCCCTCATAAAGCCGACCGTTACCAAGACTCAACAGACAAGTAATCAAGTGCAGACCCTCAGATAGGTATATAAGAAAGAAGGCTCCATGAGGACAGGGGGAGATTCTCTCCAGAATTCATATAATCACCATCCTACCGCCCTCACGGCATCACATGGGGATCAAGGTAGTCTCTAGCCTTGCTATTCCATTACTTACAGCTCGTCATCCTTCACTGACTTGAGCGTCGGAGTGCCCCCGGCACCCACCACACCGGTGGGCAGAACTCCCGCTCATTTTACTCTTGTTTTGCAGGATCGCTAGCGCCCCCAACTACAAATTCTCGATTGTGGACCTCGGGCGAAAACCAGCGTCTACGATTTGGCGCCCACCGTGGGGCCCTGGCGATTCATAACATGCAAAAATCCCTCCATCTACGATCCTTTCGAACATTCCTACTCGAATCCACCTGGAGCCAGACTACTAATAAATAAAATCCGATTCAAGATAGCATCGGACTACTCAGAAGGATCACTATCAACCTCTCACTACATTTGAAGATTTTCATATTCCTCAGATGACATGAGTGAATCCCGGTCTCCTTCATGCGATATGAAAGCTGAGTCATCCCCTTCAGACCACGAAAGAGGATTGTCGTCTCCTCTATGTGGTATGAAAGATTACGTGAATGGAGATTCATCAACTCTAGACTCCATTCAATCATAGTCTCATGGACCTACGTCGGGAGCAGGAAGCCTCCCTTCAATTGGAACTATTTCCTACCATTTGACTCACATGATGAAACAATATATTTGGCATGAGGAGGATGTCTCAGTCAACAGTACCCGAATGAAGACTTAACGTGGACATCCCAATCAACCTTACCAGGTATGGCTTACATTTTTGAGAACGTCTCAGGCATGAGACTTATAATAGGTGTTAAAATATGATACTAGTAATGTGTGTCCCAGGAGACACTACGATTTCCAACTTAGTAATTGTTATGAGTGTCCCAATCTACATCAGTATGTGGTTCGGGACTTGTGATTGATGTTCAAGTTGGTATTACAATTTATAGAATTAGCCTTGCAATGAGTGTCCCAGTCGACACTATAATTTACAACTAGATAATTGTTATAGATGGCTCAGTCGACATTTACAATGTTTGGCAAAGAATTTGTTAGGGATGTCCCACTCGACATTAGTTTATTGTTGAGGATGTCCCAACTAGCTTTACTAAATGTAGCTTGTAACTTGCTAAAGATTCCACTCGACACTCTACATGTGAGGCTCGACACTTGTTCTAAATCTCGTTCGACATGAGAATGAAGAAATCCTAGCTAGATGGCAGAGGCTTTTCTCCACACGACAATGGAGAACCCCATCTAGAATCTGAGACTCCACTCGACAGGACAATGAAGAGGTCTTAGCTAGAGGTTAAGGTTCTAATCGGCACGACATCAAGGATTGATTAGCTATTGGCGGAGATTCATTCGACACGACAGATAGGTAAGCTGAGCTACCAAAGATTCAATCAGCATTGCATGGGTACACATCATGAAGATATTGTCCCGCTCGATATCATATCCTGAAGACTACATGAGAGGCTTGACGTCTCTTCCAGACAACATGAGAGAGGTCTCATCTTCTTTAGTCAACGTTAAGAGAGTTCCCATCTTCAGAAGACATGAGAGACCTCCATCACAGGACTGATCAACCGGGGACATTTTGGAAATGGGAATCTAATGGACATTCACTTGGGCTAATCAACTGTGGCCGTACGGACACACATCAGACCCAATCTATTGTGGCTTCATTGACTTTCTCCAAGTATAAGGGATGGCTCCAAATAATTTCTCCCACACGTACCAAAGATATTGGTTCCTGCAGCGAGCCCAAAGCCACAATCCTCAAGAGAAAGGTTTATAAAGTCACTGTAGCCTCATTGTCGAATGCCAGTCCACAATTTTAACACTCATGATTAAGGCCATCCTAATTCATCTCCCAAATTAATACACAACATAAGCGAGAAACTTTAGCAGCCTACGACAACCAGACCCAATCATACAATTACACTTCTGAGCCCCAATTGGATCATTCGCACATGTCAAAAGCCCACATCAGCCATCAGCCCAAGCAATATCAGTCAACTACAACAAAACAAAAGCTTTCACCATGTTGAAAAATAATCTACTCGGTTTTGCTTATTTCCCAACCTAGCAGTGTGAGTCGAACGAAATGTTGTCTATATTCTCATGCACCTAACAGAATTCTTCCGTATCAAATAATACACGAATAGCTCAGTAGTGCTTCACCATTACTGTAGCTGGCGGAAATAGCTTAATGGTAGAGCGTAGCCTTACCAAGGATGGGGTTGAGGGTTCGAAGCACAGCACAGCTTACTGCCTCCAAGCTACAACCACAAAAAAAAGGGTTCCAGGGAGGGAAAAACCTTTCCACATGACACAAAAATTGAAACAAGTGTGGAACATGCATGAAGAGTCATGTGAAGAGAGCCCCTACTCCCTAAAACATGCACTCACCACTCGACAGTTTCAAAACTGCCACACGCCCAACTATGTATACAAAGTAATCGGATAATGAGGATGTTCCTTCATCTAGGTTGATGGGAAGCAAGAAACATCTCTAAACATCCATGTACCTTCTTCGAAATCACCATTGACTACAACGTTACCTTCGGCCTAAAAGTGGGGTCATCTTCCATGCTCGGGTTCTTAAAAATTATCACACCCACGTGTAAGGATCCCAGCCCTGCACGTTGTACAAAGTCTGCACAGGTCCGTGGTCAGTGATGGCGCGTTCAGTCTACACTAGTCTTGCAATGCACGAACACGTTCAGTCTACACTAGTATTGCAATGCACGAACACGTTCAGTCTACACTGGTCTTGCAATGGACGAATACGTTCAGTCTACACTGGTCTTGCGATGCTCAAACACGTTCAGTCTACACAGGTCTTATGATATCCGAACATGTTCAGTTTGCACATGATATAGATGGCACATACACGTACATTAATGTAGCAGACTCCACTCTGCCGCTTAATTTCCAGCTTAGAATTTCATTTGGGCCATCTGCTATGAAGACACGACTGAATGAAGACTCTAATGAACAAAATAGCAACTCACGCGCCACACAGGCATGAGCCTTTTGAGTAGTCCCACATCGATTATTTTGGTAAAAGATGGAGGAATGAGTGAAACAAAACTAATCTTAAACCCCTTCAAAATCCAAACCAACCACACTGATACGCCATAGAGATTCACTGCCCATTCGACAAAACTTCATACAAAGTATAAGTGCCCACTTTCCAAAACTATAAGCAAAATTCTTACGACTAAAGTCGCCTGCAAAAGAAGGATCACACTTGGCACGATTATGAATTAACTAAAGCCCATACGTGCTCAAGTAGAAGCCCAAATGTTTTGCTGCCTCAAAACAAAAAGCCTAAACACTTTCTGCCAAAAATTACATGCCCATGACAAAAGCTGGAAGCTCATACAAGCCAATTCACGTGGGTGAGAGAATTCCACATGACACACTCTCACGTCTCATCTTGCAAGTGCAGACGCATGTGCAAGTTGGAGCTCATTGCATCAGACTCACTAAGGCTCATTTCCAAGCCTATTGTTCCAAAAAGCCCATAAGAAAAACCACATTGCTTAAAATCAAGATCCATGAAATCTCCACGTTCCAAAAGCCCATGCATGAAATGGCCGAGTTCCAAAGAATGGAGAAGGCCCAATAAACCGCTGCGATACTCAAAATGCCAACAAACCACCCTAGCACATATATAAAGTTGCCCATACCGGCCACGACGCCAGAAGGCACCAATATACAAAATAATCAATCAGTTTTTCCATTCGACAAAACCTCCATACGACAGAATAAGAAGGAAAGACCCACATGGAACTTCATCATGTCTAGAAACAATTTTTCCAGTAGAGAAAAGAATCTCTAATACATTCGTCAGGCCTAGTAGAGTGTAGAGTGATAACCTTGATAGACATTCATCAAGTCCAGTCGACCGGGGACATCCCCCATGGACTCATGTCGAGTCAAGTTGTAGACATGGATTACACATGTCGTATGACTTATATCTTCCTGGACTCATCAAGTCCAGTCGACCGGGGACATCCCCCATAGACTCATGTCGAGTCAAGTTGTAGACATGGATTACACATGTCGTATGACTTATATCTTCCTGGACTCATCAAGTCCAGTCGACCGGGGACATCCCCCACAGACTCATTTCGAGTCAAAGTTGTAGAAATGGATCACACATGTCGTATGACTATTATCTTCCTGGCTTCATCAAGTCCAGTCGACTGGGGACATCCCCCATAGACTCATGTCGAGTCAAGTTGTAGACATGGATTACACATGTCGTATGACTTATATCTTCCTGGACTCATCAAGTCCAGTCGACCGGGGACATCCCCCACAGACTCATTTCGAGTCAAAGTTGTAGACATGGATCACACATGTCGTATGACTATTATCTTCCTGGCTTCATCAAGTCCAGTCGACTGGGGACATCCCCCATAGACTCATGTCGAGTCAAGTTGTAGACATGGATTACACATGTCGTATGACTTATATCTTCCTGGACTCATCAAGTCCAGTCGACCGGGGACATCCCCCACAGACTCATTTCGAGTCAAAGTTGTAGACATGGATCACACATGTCGTATGACTATTATCTTCCTGGCTTCATCAAGTCCAGTCGACTGGGGACATCCCCCATAGACTCATGTCGAGTCAAGTTGTAGACATGGATTACACATGTCGTATGACTTATATCTTCCTGGACTCATCAAGTCCAGTCGACTGGGGACATCCCCCACAGACTCATTTCGAGTCAAAGTTGTAGACATGGATCACACATGTCGTATGACTATTATCTTCCTGGCTTCATCAAGTCCAGTCGACTGGGGACATCCCCCATTGACTCATGTCGAGTCAAAATTGTAGAAATGGATTATACATGTCGTATGATTATTATCTTCCTGGCCTCATCAAGTCCAGTCGACTGGAGACATCTCCCATGGACTCATGTCGAGTCAAGTTGTAGACATGGGATACACATGTCATATGAATGATATACTGACCTTCATCAGGTCCAAACGATTGGGTACTTCCCTAATGGCTCTTGTAGACTCAAGTTGATAACTTAACATTCGTTTGGTTCAATTAATAGGCAGCATCAAACGCTCGAGTACACCTACATACTATGGCCTCGTCCCAAGTGACACATGCGTCAAGTACTCTCCAAGCCAATGACTCTTGACTTAGAGAGTAGGGGACAAACTGTTTGGGCCAAATTTGGTCCAGGGGTAGTTTCGTCATTTTACTTCAGGCTTAATACTGGACGCACCCCTGAAGCCTCCTAATCAAACCCCAAAGACATAATGTCGGCCCGGGCCCGATGAACACCAACACCCATAACCGAAGGACTATCCAGAAGCCGGCCCACGTAACTCCTAAGTTCATAAACACCATACATAAATTCGACAGTTTCCAGCCTACAACGGGCAAATGCAGTGAATATCCCTCATAAAGCCGACCGTTACCAAGACTCAACAGACAAGTAATCAAGTGCAGACCCTCAGATAGGTATATAAGAAAGAAGGCTCCATGAGGACAGGGGGAGATTCTCTCCAGAATTCATATAATCACCATCCTACCGCCCTCACGGCATCACATGGGGATCAAGGTAGTCTCTAGCCTTGCTATTCCATTACTTACAGCTCGTCATCCTTCACTGACTTGAGCGTCGGAGTGCCCCCGGCACCCACCACACCGGTGGGCAGAACTCCCGCTCATTTTACTCTTGTTTTGCAGGATCGCTAGCGCCCCCAACTACAAATTCTCGATTGTGGACCTCGGGCGAAAACCAGCGTCTACAATGGGATTGTCTTTAATAGGACGTCTAAAACCACGTTGAAGGCTTCTTGATGGATGGACTTCAGTCACGTCTGGCTTAAGATGATAAATTTAGAGCTAGCAGGGAGACAACCCATGTAAAAATTTTATTTTTATTTAAATTTAAATTTTTTGTATTTTGTGTATATATGTTGTAGAGATTTTAATTTTGTGTGTTATTTTTACAGGGAAAAACATAGACGGAGCACTTAAGGCAAAGCAAAGCAGTGAAAATGGGATTATCACGGAATAAAGTTTGACAAAATCGCGAAGTTAAAAGTTAATTCAGTAGAGACGGCGGAGTAAGGAGTCAAATCTTGATACGAGTCCTAGTGGATATATTCGTCAAATGACTCGATTTTGCCAAAAAAAGAAGAAGTTAAATGGCCCCTAAAAGAAATCACGATAACATTGTTCATTTATCCTTCTTTTATTTTGTAACGCATTGGGGACAATGCTAGGTTTAGGTTTTGGGGTGAAGTTATTTATGTTTATTTGTTTTCTCCGTCATTTTTTTTCGTTCCTACATGTTTTTATTCTCTACATGTCGTGTATTTTGCATGTTTTGCGTGTTTTAATTTTTGCATTAAAAAAAGGTCTAATTATGAGATTGTTTGTCTTAGTAAAAAGTTCTAGGAAAAGATAAATGCTAATCTCACTTTTTCCTATACTTTGAACCTAATATCTAGGTCAGACTAATATGCACTTAAAAAAATAGTTCTCTAGCAGTTAGATAATAAGGAATTGACAAAGTGACTAGTTAAAATAATCGGTGGTTGATGAATGACTGTTTGCCTGAATATCTGTTTCTGTCTGCAGCTATTTTTGATGTGAGGAATGATGATAAAAAAATGTATATTAATAAATAACATCTGAGATCCGAGTAATTAAGTCCGTAGGGGTGTCTTGACACCTAGTGCCCTAAAGCCAACTGGTTTGGAAGTCACTGGCCTAAAGCTCGCTACATGGATTAAAGATGTTATATATATATATATATATATATATATAAAGAGACATCCGAGTAATTAAGTCCGTAGGGGTATTTTAACACCTAGTGCCCTAAAGCCAACTGGTTTGGGAGTCAATGGCCTAAAGCTCGCTACATGGATTAAAGATGTTACAAAAAAAAAATCACATACCTCACTTTGCGCATATTGTAGTAGTCAGAACAATTTTAGATAGTCAGGTTGGTTTGACCCATTAACTACTGAGAATTGAGACAAACTCACCTAGTTAATAACTTAGAATCGAAGCTGTTTGCAGGGCTATTCACATACACACTCAAAGTCTGATTTAGATACTTTGTTCAAAGGAAATGATTTTACTTGTAGTTTGCATTTTGAAGGTTCCTTTAACTTTGTTGCTAAACATTCTCTGAGGACATTGTATATATAGCTATTATTTTCTTTTATTTTTATTTATTTCTTTCCTTTTGTCTTTTTGATTTTGTGTGCATTTCATTGACATTTATGGGTATCGTCACTGTAAGCCCTCACGAGACTACAACTCGTCCACTAGGGACACCTAGAGGTTTAAAGGCTTGTTGCATATGTGATCCATACGAAAGTGGCTTAGTGTAATTTTATTTTTAAAGTTGTTTATTTTATTTTTATTTTGTTGTTTTGCTCGGGGACTAACAAAATGTTAGGTTTGGGGGTGTGATGAATGGAAAATATATCACTATTTACCGCCCTTTTGACTTAATATTTTGTATGGTTTCTCAGGTTTTATGAACGTTTTGATGTGTTTTTATTTATTTTACAGATAAAATAAAATCGGGACTCAATGGAATCAATCAGGATGAAATATGGAACAAAAAAGGGTAAAAATTGGACTTTACATTTGGATTTTAGAGCTTGGAAACTTGAAATGACGTTCTAACGAAGTACAATTTCGGAGATTTCAACTTTGCATAATTTGCATATTTTGACCATAACTGTCTACTCCGATATCGGATTGAGGTGATTCAAGTTCCAGATTAAAGAAGACTCAAGGATCTACAACTTTTATGTTCATAATAATTTTGAATTCTGAAGTTTTCATGACCGAAATTGATAAAATATCCGGAAGTGTGTTATATGTAATTATTAAAGTCATTTTCAAAACAAAAAATAAAATAAAATAAAGTAAAAAAAATGAAAATTGTCAAACTTCCACAAAACATGCTTGCATGTTTGGTGGAGGATTTGGTGCATGTTTTGTGCCATATTTGGTGTAATGTTTGGTGGAGAAATTGGTGGAGGCAAAATTTTGTCTATAAATACCAAGCCATTTCATTTGTAAATTTCATACTTTATTTGGTTTCTTGAATAAGAATTAAGGATTGTATCTTGTGTGTTTAATTTAGTAGTTTTGTAATGTATTTTTATTTTTATTTTTATTTTTAATAGTAATAATAGTTTGAGTGTTTTTATTTTCTTTTATGTTTAGTAATTAATTTTCGCTGGGGGGAGGGTGAAACTTTTAATATGATGAGGTAAATTAATCTCACTTAATTTATAATATGAAAATTATAATTTAATAATATGGATTAAAGTTGATACCGCCTTAATGGCTTGTTTTATTTATTTGACAAAATGTGACATCGCCTATGTGGTCGGTCTTAGGTGATAGATGATTACCGCCTAAATGGCTAGTTTATGGACAAATAATAACAACACCTTTATAGATGGTTTGACTTAATTGGGTAACACTGATAATTTATATATTATAATAAAATGAGATTTCTACATTTGAAATATTAAAGGTGGATCCCCTAACCCCATCACTTTATTTTTATTATAGGGAAGTGATGAAACACAATATTCACATGCTTAATAATTGATTTAATTATATTATGTTTAATGTTTTGGTTTGTTTATTGAATCTTAAGCTTAATGCTTCTCGTTGCCTGATCACCAATAAGATTGATGTGGTAAACTTAAAATGAACTTGGAAAATGGATTTTAGGTTTTAGCCTTAGATTCAATAGCTCAGGATCTCACATTGGGGTAAAAGTCTCTTAGGTAGATTTCCTTACATGATAGAAATATACCTGTCGGGAGGGGGTAGCCATAATTGGAACTTGAACTTAATGAATTCAGATAACTTGGTTAACATAGAAATATGATTAATTGGGTTATTTTGGGTGTTTGCATCTGACCATCGGAAAAGGCTTTTGCATATCTTCATGTTCCAGGTTAGCAAACTGATTTATTATTTATATATAAGAGAATCAATTCATCATTAGAATAATATTGTGTGGAATCATAACCCTAAATGTTTGTGTCTTTTGTTTATTTTCCTTAGTATTTTCTTTTGTGTTTTTATTTATTTATTTAGCAAATCCACATTCAACCAACCAATCAAGAAATCATTTTAATTATATACAAGTAAATAATTAGAATCAATAATTAATAACAATAATAGAAATTAAGTCCTCGTGGGATCGATATTTTTATACTTCTTGAGCGATACGTGCGCTTGTGTTACATGTGTGATTTCACTGATCAAACCTCACACACTAACTATACTCTCTAAGCTCTCTTACATGAAGCTTCTTGTTGGGGATGATATGTCTATGCACAACACATTTCATTATGTCTCTGCACAATCTTCTTCTGTTGTGTCTTTGCATAGCACAGTTCCACAACCATGTTTCTTCACCCATTTATTCCTCAATGCCTTCTTGCCTTATGGGAAACTCTCTGGCTCTCCCTCATTAGTAAGCAGAATGTATTCGGATCCTGGATATCTGATTGATGAAATCCTGCATCGATCAGATCTTATTTTCGGAGGTCCACTGGTTTCAGGAGGTTTGTCATCATCTAAATCTGTGGATGATCTTCTAGCATCTAGTGGAGCGGGTTGCGGCTCCCCCTGCTCAACACTCAATTTTTTGATCTCTGATGGAGCGGGTTGCGTCTCCCCCAGTTCGACATCTTCATCTGCCTCCTCCAGTTCTGCTTTTGAAATATCATGCACCATATATGTGGCCAATTATGCCGATGCTTGGTCTGGATCTCTGTCGGCACTGAAATTGGAAGACATCTTGGGCTTTTCAATGTCTTCAATTGTCCGGTCTTCAAGAAAATCTACATCTTGACTTCTGATGACCATCTTTTCCCCCCAGATCCCATAATATGTATCCAAATTCTTCATCTCCATAGCCTAGGAATATACATGGAGTAATCCTTGTATCGAGATTATGTCTGAGATCATTGGATACATGTGCAACGACTAAACACCCAAGAATGGCTTTGACAACTTAGACATACTGATCATGCTTCTCACTTTATCTATAATGGTGTGGTTCATTTTTTCAGCAACATCATTATGCTATGGGGAATGTGGAACAATTCTCTCATGTCGAATGTCGTGTCTCATGCAGTAGACATCGAACTCCCTAGACCTGTACTCGTCTTTATCGTCTGTGCAAAGAAACATGAATTTCTTCCATGTTTTATGCTTTACCATGGCGTGGAACCGTTTGAAATGATCTAAGACCTGATCCTTCATCTTGATGAAATACACCCAGAATTTCCTAGAAACATCATCAATGAAAGTCAGAAAATACTTGTTACTATCCAGTGAATCAACCTCCAAGGGACCACACACATCAAAGTGCACCAGACTGAGCAACTATGATATTCTTTTTGAAGAGAATTTAAACGAGACTATATGTTGCTTACAAGATAAATAATGGTTGTAAAGACCTATTGCAACATCTTTGGTAAGCTCATTCTTGGTCAGGGTAGATAATCATTTCTCAATCATGTGACCAAGTCTCTGGTTCCGCATATTTTGAGAAGCCTATTTTTCAGCTACATTGAGGCTGTCTACATAAATCTTCACCTAAGTCTTGTATAGTATGCCGGAAATATGTCCTCGGGCGACAACCATGACACCTTTTGTCATTCTCTATGTTCTATTTCTGAAATGACTGTCACAGCCTTATTTTTCAAGAGCTATCCCCGAGAGTACATTCAACCAAAGTTGTGGAACATGCAGAACATCATTCAAAGTTAATGTACACCCGATATTTGTCCACAATTGAATATCACCAATACCTACTATCCCAGAGGAATTGATATTTCCGATCTTCACTGAACTAAAGTCTCTTGCTTTATATATTTTGAAGAAATCTCTGTGAGGAGTGACGTGGTAGGATGCTGCAGTATTTACCACCCACTAACCATCTTCAGTTGCGGTGTGAATGCATGTCTCTTCTTGTATGGACCATATCGCTACATCTCCCTGGACAACTACTAGTGTCTCTCATTCGTTATTCTTCGACTGGTGATTGCTTTGGTCCTACTCTCATTGTAATTTTCGACAATTCTTCTTTAAGTGGCCTTCTATGCCACAATGATAGCACTTATAGGTAGACATCCTTCTATATGAGGATCTACCTCTGGTTGTGCTTCTACCTCTCCATTTTTCTCTTCCTCGATGTCTTCATCGAGTCTCTGTAACTGTTGTGATATTTTATATCGTACCGCAAGTGTACGGTGTCAAGTTTTAGTATAAATGAGTTTAGAGTGTCGAATCCACATGGATTGCGTTAACTCGCACTAAATACTACAATTGATAATCCTAACTTTATTTAGAAAATAAATAATAAAGATTTTAATAAATAATTATAAAAATAATTATATAGGAGGAACTAATACTATAGAGATTATAGAGTCTGATTTCACCTATCTATCCCCTATGTATTTGTCATGCCAATTAATCTTGTTCAGTTATATTATTTATAAGTCAATTCTCCGAAAATATCCACTCTCTCTCTCAAGTATTAGTGAAAATATCATCAACTACAGACTTCGATATCTCTATAAAAATCTAGTAGTTAACAACTCGTTACGCTTTGTGATTCTATATTACGACTTCAAAGGAATTTATATATTCTTTCGAACTCTAAAAAACTCCTAGGTTATATTCTCTAGATCTATTCAAAATCCCATCTCTCGAGTGATAGATTCTAAACATATATCATCATATTTGTGGCCAGCAAACACAAAATATTAAACTCAAAAGAATATAAATAACTCAATAAAACTTCATAATAAAATCGACAATTAAAATAAAGGTTCAAGCATCAGTTACATCATTCTCCAGAGTTAAGGAGTTAGTTCATGACTAAAGATAAAAACAATGATAAACAAGTCATGAATCTAATGGAAATCAATAGAGTTATAAGAAAGAAACAAGAAGATAAAACCCGAATTGAATCTATCCCTCTTCGGACGTCACCGCCTTTGTCTCCTCTTGTTGCTCTTCAATCCTCCTCATTGGATCTCTCTAAAATATGTATTTTGGTGTTTTGCGCTGTGTATTAGCCTCATCTTTTGAGTTGTGGACGAACTAATGTATTTATAATAAATTCTTGGAACCATTAAACATATAAAAAACCCTAAAATCATGTTTCTGGTGCGCGCTGGATTTTGTATGGAACGCATAGATGTCGTTGAGTAGATTCAAATTGATATATTATGGGTCTATAACTTTTTCTAGATCAAAAGTTATAGCCTTTTTAAATTCAGTGCGCAGCTGATGCTAGTTTTGCCTGTTCTTGGGTCCGATGCTCCCAATAGGTCCCGAAACACGAGTAATTGGTCAATTCTTCATGTTCTAATGCTTCCTACAAACAAGACATAAAATAAACTATAAATGACATTAAATGACTCGAAACATAATAAAATAATAGGCTAAGGATGCCGAAATAAGTAGGTATAAACCGCACTTATCAAACACCCCCAAACTTAAGATTTTGTTAGTCCCGAGCAAAAGAAAAAATAAAAACTAAAAAAAAATAAACAAATAAAAATAACTAAATTAACTAAGCCACTTTCGTAGGGATCACGATTGTATTTAGTATATGCAACAAGCCTTTAAACCTATAGGTGACCCTAATGGACTAGTTATAGTCTCGTGAGGGCTTACAACGACGATACCCACAAAATTCATTCACACACAATCATGCAAAAATATAAAACAAATAAAAAAATAACTAAAATAATCCCGATAGTTATGCATAAAATTTTCATCAAAGAGTGCTTATCGATGAAATCAGAGAACCTTCAAAGTACGCAATTGTGACTCAAATCCAAATTCTTGAATAAATTATCTAAGCCAGACTCACAGTGTGTGTGTGTACAGGTTCATTTACAACTCGACTCATAAGTAAGCTAACTCGATGATTTTGCTCAAAAATTGAGATCCGATGGGTCAAACCAACCTAGATATCTCATTGGTACTCTGAATTTGCATTTCTTTGCTTAGTATGGTACGATTTTATTTCCTTCTTTTTTTGCTTTTTTTTTTTTTTTTTTTCTCTTTTTTTTTTCTTTTTCAACACCCCTACCCTTTAAGGTAGCATTTCTCCTTATGGTGGTCCTAACACTCGCCATAGGTAGCTTCACGCTTATCGGTTGTAGGTGGTTTCTTTTTCTTATCATACCATACATCATAATAATAGCATATTGAGATAGATATCTAAGCAAACGGTCATTCATCGACAAATAATTTATTCAGTTAGTCACTTTGTCAACTACTTAGGTTTTTACTGCTAAAAATCTATTATTAAGTGCTTACGAGTCTAACCTAGATCATCTACTCAAGGCATTAGATAAAAATCAATTGGGACTTATCGTTTCTAAAATTTCATCAAAAGCAATCACAATTCATCATTAGCCTTATGCTTTACTATCAAAGATATTAAACAATTTTTTTTTTTTTTAAAAAATAAAAATAAATAGCAGGAATACATGCACACACCCCCAAACTTAAAATTTGCATTGTCCTCAATGTAAGATAAATATAAAGAAGTAAAATTAAGGAACAACACTACCGTGCATGGAGTTGATCAGGCTCCTACTGGTCAGAATTTGGTTGCGCGGGCTTTGTGTGTTTCGTGTTACCTGCATAAATAGCATGCAAAATGAATAAATAAACAATAGAAAACAATAAACAAAATAAACAAGATGCAAATGCAAGGGTTGCCTCCCCGCTAGCGCTAAGTTTAACGTCTTCAGCCAGACGTAACCACCCAAATGGTCATGGTGGCTTAAATGTAGTGAACCGGGTAATCTCATCTGCTTTCTTCTTTGGTATCCACCGGTTCTTATGACATGAAAAAGACAGCTTGGCAGGCTATGGCAGTTTATCCATAGATAGTCCCCCAGGATATGTAGATTGTCCCCTAGTTGGAAATTCTGGACTGCATATTCGGCAGCATTGGCTCGGCCTCATTTTTAACCTTCCAGGGATCATCTCCAAGTGAGCAGTGACCTTTCTTTTCCTCTTTTTACGGCGCTTTGGGAGTGGTTTCAGGTTTTGTTGTGGAGAATTTTCTTTTATGCATGGCTGCACTATGCTCGTAGGTTGCTGAAATATTGATTTACCCCGCGTGTTTGCAACTCCCTTCTCTACTATATCTACCATGTGACATTTTGCATCACCTTGAGGCCTCGGCATGGTTCTGAAAGAACTGAAGGTGACTTCTTTATATTTACTGCCTAAATCTTGAGAGGTGTCTTTAATCTCTTTTCCGCTCCTAAGGGTTATGACTTGACATTGCTCTTTGAGGTTGACTTCAGTATTACTATGAAACACCCGTTTATGTTGATTGGCCATGGAAGAAACAAGCAGCCCAATTTGTGCTTCTAAAGATTTCAATGTTGCCCCCATATTGCCCATATGTGTTTCAATGTTATCCAGCCTTGACTCATTCTTCTCAAACCTCTCTGAAACTGTAGATACAAATGTGCTCATGAGGTCTTATAAGGAAGGTTTCTGCTCATCTCTTGGATAGTTGAAGCCATGAGGAGTTTGCAAGATGTTCTCTATATTAGCATATGAAAAATTCGGATGATAATAATTAGGCATATGACTGCCTCTATAGTTGTTGAAATTCTGATTGTTCATATACTGTACTTGTTCAAATCCTGCTCATCTGTTGGGTAAAAGCATTCCATTAGCAGAAACAGCTCCAATAAACGGTTGGCTCATTTGATTTGTCAATACTTCTAGATGAGTCGTGAGGGACGATACTTGAGCTATTAGTGCACCAATAGGATCTGCCATTGCTTCTTTTCCAACTTTCCTCGTACGAAAGAAAGAATATATATATATATATATATATATATATATATATATAAATAAAAAAAAATATATAAAATAAAATAATAAAAATAAAAATAAAAACAAAAATAAAACTTAAGACAAAAATAAAGAAAATAAAATAAAAAAATAAAAAAATAAAAAAATAAAAAAAATCTAAATTAAAGCTAAGATTACTTGGTAATAGTATTAATGTGAGTAAACAAACAATCCCCGACAACGGCGCCAAAAATTTGTTATGATATTTTATATCGTACCGCAAGTGTACGGTGTCAAGTTTTAGTATAAATGAGTTTAGAGTGTCGAACCCACAGAGATTGCGTTAACTCGCACTAAATACTACAATTGATAATCCTAACTTTATTTAGAAAATAAATAATAAATATTTTAATAAATAATTATAAAAATAATTATATATGAGGAACTAATACGATAGAGATTCTAGAGTCCGATTTCACCTATCTATCCCCTATGTATTTGTCATGCCAATTAATCTTGTTCAGTTATATTATTTATAAGTCAATTCTCCGAAAATATCCACTCTCTCTCTCAAGTATTAGTGAAAATATCATCAACTACAGACTTCGATATCTCTATAAAAATCTAGTAGTTAACAACTCGTTACGCTTTGTGATTATATATTACGACTTCAAAGGAATTTATATATTCTCTTGAACTCTATAAAACTCATAGGTTATATTCTCTAGATCTATTCAAAATCCCATCTCTCGAGTGATAGATTCTAAACATATATCATCATATTTGTGGCCAGCAAACACAAATCATTAAACTTAAAAGAATATAAATAACTCAATAAAACTTCATAACAAAATCGACAATTAAAATAAAGGTTCAAGCATCAGTTACATCATTCTCCAGAGTTAAGGAGTTAGTTCATGACTAAAGATAAAAACAATGATAAACAAGTCATGGATCTAATGGAAATCATTAGAGTTCCAAGAAAGAAACAAGAAGATAAAATCTGAATTGAATCTCTCCCTCTTCGGATGTCACCGCCTTTGTCTCCTCTTGTTGCTCTTCAATCCTCCTCCTTGGATCTCTCTAAAATATTTATTTTGGTGTTTTTTGCTGTGTATTAACCTCATATTTTGAGTTCTGGACGAACTAATGTATTTATAATAAAGTCTTGGAACCATTAAACATCTAAAAAACCATAAAATCCTGTTTCTGGCGCGCGCGGGGCGCTGCGGCGCCAAATCCCTTAGCTGTTGTATGGAACACATAGATCTCTTTGAGTTGATGCAAATTAATATATTATGTGTCTCATAACGCTTTCTAGATCAAAAGTTATAGCCTTTTTAAATTCAGTGCGCAACTGATGCTGGTTTTGCCCGTTCTTGAGTTCGATGCTCCCAATAGGTCCCGAAACACGCGTAATTGGTCAATTCTTCATGTTCTAATGCTTCCTACAAACAAGGCATAAAATAAACTATAAATGACATTAAATTACTCGAAACATAACAAAATAATAGGCTAAGGATGCCGGAATAAGTAGGTATAAACTGCACTTATCAGTGACAAAGACTTTTGTCTGTTCTGAGCCAACGTCTTTTCTCATGAAATCTTCATTCGACAATGCATCTTTTACCATAGACATGATAAGTTTTCCTTCTGTAGCGGGATTGCTGAGAGTAACCACCAATATCTCATAGCTATTAGGAAGAGAACTAAGTAATAGAAGGGCTTGTACTTCATCTCCCAGCTGTATGTCTACTACAGACAACCGATTCACAAATATTTGGAACTCATTAGTGTGTTCTGCAATGGAAGTTTCACTTTGTAACTTCTAATTCACCAAACGCCTCATTGATGAGCGGAAAATATATCACATTTGACCGCTCATTTGATCTAATATTTTGTTTAATTTCTCGGGTTTAGTGAACGTTTTGATATGTTTTATGTTATTTTGTAGATAAATAAGTTTCAAGACTCACTGGAAGTAATTCGGGGCTAAAACATTGAAAAACGGACAAAAAGGGCAAAAATATAAATTTACTGCTAAAATACGCCGTCTGCTAACGTGCGTCGGATACTGATAACTTGCGCCGGACACGTGTCAAAATCAGAGAAGTCTGCTATCATACGTACTTGCTAACATGCGCCTGCCACGTGTCAACATCACATCAAATATGCTAACGTGCGCTGGACACATGTCACCATCACATGCTGTCGACACCGCGCATGCCACGTGTCATCATCCCAACAGACGGCATTCACCGCCTGCCGCGTGTTGCCACGTCATTGCCACATGTCAAGCCACGTCATGCGTCGCGACTCAAGCTCCTTCCTCGTCGCCACGTGTCAATTTCTTAGTGGACCGAATATTTTCCGCATGCCACGTGTCGCCTCCAAAGAAACCGTGTCTGTCGGGTTGCCAGCTCAGGCGTCGCGACGCGCCAGAGGAATTTTGTCTATAAATTCATTTCGATTTCATTTTCAATTTTCATACTTTCCAGAGGGTGCTGAATAAAGATCTGAGGAATGTATCTTGTTTGTTTATATTTTTAATTATGTACTTTTATTTCTAGTTTTAATAATAGTTTATTTGTTTTATTTTTATTTTATGTTTCGTATTTAATTTCCCCTGGGGAAAGGGTGAAACATTTAATATGATTATCTAAGTCAATCTCACTTAATTTATAATATGGAAATTGTAATCTAATCACATGGATTAAAAGTTGATACCGCCTTAATGGCTGATTTTATTTATGTAACATAATGTGACACCGCCTATATGGTCGGTCTTCAGGTGACAAATGATTACCGCATATATGGCTGGTTTATGGACAAGTAATGACACCGCCTTTATGGCTGGTTTGACTTAATTGGATAATATTGACAAATTCCATATTATAATAAGTGATCATAGGTTTGAAATATTAAATGTGGATCCCCTAACCGCAACACTTTCTTTTTATTCTTAGGAAGTGATGAAACACGATCTTAACATATTTAATAATTGATTCAATTATATTATGGGTAATACTTAAGTTTGTTTCTTGAATCTTAAGCTTAATGCTTCTTGTTGCCTGATCACCAATAAGATTGATATGGTAAACTTAAAATGAACTTGGAAGATGAATTTTAGGTTTCAGCCTTAGATTCAATAGCTCACGATCTTCCTTAAGGATAAATAACCCATAATAGATTTCCTTACAGGATAGGAATATACCTGACGGGCGGGGGTAGCCATAATTGGAACTTGAACTTAATGAATTCAAGTAACTTGGTTAATATAGACATATGATTAATTGGGTTATTTGGGTATTTGCGTCTGACCATCGACATAGGCTTTTGCATATCTTCGTGTTCCAGGTTAACAAACTGATTTATTACACGTATATGAAAGAATCAATTCATCTTTATAATAATATTGTGTGGAATCATAACCCTAGATATTTGTGTCTTTTATTTATTTTCCTTAGTATTTTCTTTTGTGTTTTTATTTATTTATTTATTTAGCAAATCCACATTCAGCCAACCAATCAAGCAATCATTCTCTTATCCCTTTAATTAGATACCTATAAATAAATAGAATCAATAATTAATAACAACAATAGAAATTAAGTCATCGTGGGATCGATATTGTATACTACTTGAGCGATACGTGCGCTTGCGTTACGTGTGTGATTTCACCGATCAAGTTTTTGGCGCCGTTGCCGGGGACTTATTTTTCTTGAGTTATTAATTTTGAAGCTATCTAATTTACTTGTATCGAATTTTCTTTATTTTTATATGTAATTTTTATTTATTTCTTTTATTTTTCAGGTGGTTGAAATGGAACATTATTGGGCGATTGAGAGATTACGAGCTTTACTAGAAGAAGATACACTCCAAATCTGGGAGCAACAGTCCGATTTTCCGAGGCCTGTTGCTCAGCCCAACAACTATCACTGGATGTCAGAACCAAGTAATACTACATTTGCTCAACAGAATGCAATGGGGAGATGTGAAATATGCGATGGTAACCACCCGAGCGATCAATGCATATACCTTTCAGGGTGGAAGAATTATCAGAATCATTCAAGGTTCGAAGAACCAACATATTTCACTGAACCACATTTTCCATCTTATCCACCATCCACCATCCACCTACGATCTTCATCAAGAGCCAGAACCATCCGAGGAAGATCAGATGATTGACATGCTCAAAGATTGGCTCGAGGAAAGGGAAGCTCAATTTGATGCACAGTTTTAGAGTCAAGCAGAATCCATACAGAGGATGACATATCAAATTAGACAATTAACAGAAAACCTGAATTATATATGGGTGGCAATTTGGGTCATGATTCATTTATTCGTTCAATTCGATTCGCTTTAAAGCGAATACAGGTTTGAAAAAATGGATTCGTTTAATAAATGAGTCAATTCGATTCGATTCGTTTATTAATCGAATCGAATACGAATTTAAGCTCATTGATTCGTTTATTCGTTTAGGATTCGTTTTATTATATTTATTTACTAGTTCTTGTTAATTTTCAATTAAGATTCGAGAAATTATAGCTAATTATTATATAAAAAGTAATATTTTCGATATTTGGTGAAATATTTTTAGTAAATATATTAATTACATATTTCATATGTATATATTTATGAAGAATTATTGTAAATCAAGTGTGATAAATTATTTTATTAAATAATATCATTGACTAAACGAATAAACGAATATTTGTATTCGATTCGTTTAATAAACGAATCGAATATGAATCATGATATTAGGATTTGTTTAATAAACGAATCGAATACGAATCCATCACATTATGATTCGATTCGTTTAGGATTCGATACAAATTCGATTCGTTGA
Organism: Zanthoxylum bungeanum; assembly: GCA_019454045.1. Taxonomy (NCBI): domain Eukaryota; kingdom Viridiplantae; phylum Streptophyta; class Magnoliopsida; order Sapindales; family Rutaceae; genus Zanthoxylum; species Zanthoxylum bungeanum. The sequence continues at coordinate 106,223 of SKCR01036365.1, read as the reverse complement.
TTTGTTTTGCCACCCCTAGAATTATAAATCTCAATGAGCAAATGACACTGATGAAGCCTTCAAGTACCAAGCATTTCACCATGACACCTCAACAGAGGAAGAGGCTTAGCAGTATCAAGAATCTGAGGTATCAGCTCAGGAGCCTGAACCAGCAAAGTCTCAATTTGATTTTTATTATTCGGACTCTGACGAGGAACAAGAAGCAGATCTGTTTGTACCAACTACACTAGCAAATGAGGATGAAACTCTGCATCCTCAAATTGAAGATCTTGGAGCATGCATTACACTGATGTTTGAAGAAGAGCTACTTGATCCAATCATATCAACCACAGAGGATGAAGACCTAAAATCATATACATCCTCAGGTTGACATTTATGGAGCATGCATTTCATAGATGACAAATGAAGAGTTGAACAAGGAAATTCTGAAATATATTTGTGAAGAAAAGGTGGAGGAAGATGCACAAATGAAGGAGCAAATGTCTGACCATATTGAAGATCTCATGCATTCATGAGAAACATCATTGTTTTGGGGAGTACATATCAGAGACACCGCCCAGAAGCTTGACAAAATGGAAACCCCATTCCAAGTCAAGCACCATACGAGACCTCCTGATTTTCTTTCTTTCTTTTAAGGAACCACTGGAGCGACAAAATTTAAAAAGGTGGCACAAGCACTGAATGAGATAAAATTCTTTTTGCCACTTTACCGTTGGAAGAGACCCTTCAAAAGCAACGCTCACGAGATTGTCTTTAATCGGACATCCAAAACCACGCTGAAACCTCATTGACAGATGGATTTCAGTCACGTCTAGCTAAAGATGAAAAATTTAGCGCTAGTAGGGAGGCAACCCATGCAATTTTTTATAATTTCTATTTTCATATTTTGTGTATACATGTTGTAGAGTTTTTAATTTTATGTGTTATTTTTGTAGGAAAAAATACTGACGGAGCATTTAAAGCAGAGCGAGCCAATAAAATTTGGGTTTTCACGGAATAAAATTTGACAAAACCGCCAGGATAAAAATTCAATCTAGAGAAGACGGCGGAGTAAGGAGTCAACTCTTGATACGCGTCCCAGTGGATTTATTCGTCGAAAGACTTGATTTTGTTGAAAAAAATCCAGAGTCGCGACACGTAAAACCCAGCGTGTCGCGACACAACGACCTAAACATGGAACCCTCAACTTTAGGGCACCGTGTTGTGACGCATAAACACTACAAGTCGCGACGCGAACGCGAAATCAAATCTTAAACCAGTAGCCATCTGTCATCTTCTTCATTTCTCATTTTCATTTTTCTTCATTTTCTCTCAAATCCCTTCTGAAATCCGACATTCCAATCACCAAATCCTTCAACCAAGCTCATTAAAACCCATAAAATCACTTCCAAATCGAAACCCAACCTTCCATTTTGTATCTCAGGTTCGATTTTAAGAAAGAAAATCCCACAAAAATCACTTCCTCAACACATCAATCGCCCATTTCCGCATAAACCACTCGGATTTGGGACTCAAGATCATGATTTGGGTATTTTCTTTTCTTAAATCACCATTTTTTTATGTTATTTTCGAAAAAAAAAGAAGAAAAAACAGTACGTTATTTTAGTTGTTGTGAGTGTTTGTGGCTTTTGAATTCGTAGAAATTGGGGGCGAAATTGTGAAGGTTGTGACTTTTGTGATTTGAGAAGTGTTAGTGTTAGGTTAAATTTTGGTAATTCTAAAAAATTAGGGGAGGTTCTGTCAAAATTTTAAAAATTGGAAATGGCCCCTAAAAGAACAAGAACCTCAGCGGCAGCTGGACCGAGTTTTGATGCAATAAAGTTTGTATCGGCAGCCGCCGAGCGACGATATGAGAAGGGGATGGGACAAAAAGTCCCGATAATGGAGAGGGGTTTTGAGATTAACCCCGGACAGTTCCCTGAGATTGACAAAGTTATCGCCACCAGACATGGCATAAGTTTTGCCAGTAGCCTCACCCTGCCTGTGTACCAATAGTGCATGAGTTCTACGCCAATGCTTACGAGCATCAGACGTATCAGGTGTTAGTACAAGGTCAACATGTGACGTTTGATAGTACCATTATCAATAGTTTTATGGGTTGCCAGATATGGAGGTGGATGAATATTCGGCAGCTAGAGATAATTTAGACATGACTCATCTTACTGAGACACTTTGCATCCCCAATGCTGCATGGGAAATGAGTAGTAGTGGGGAATACTTAAAGATGAGTTATAGATATCTTAAGCCTGATGCCAGGTTTTGATTTCATTTCCTTACCCGAACACTGTGTTGGGGTTGGTGCTCAGAGCGCCAATTCCCCGTTGTATTTCCTTGAAAATACTATTGTAAACGTTTTATTATGAATAAAATAAGCAGTTTCTTTAATATAATATATCTTCTTATATGGTAAAGACGTAATAGACCTTAGGATGATTAGTCATGATACAGTTGTAAAAACATCGCAACTGACATTGAGTTGTATCATGACGTTGTCATTCTCAGACAGTTCCTAGTCAAGGTTTACACTACTTGGTCAGTAAAGTAAACCCGTTGAGACTGGTACATGTCGTATACTGGAATATATGATTCCAATGGTTTCTCAATGAACTATGAGTCTTGGGGACTCGTATAGACGTGTAGGTGTTTATAGCGGATAGACACTGAACGAATCACCAAAGATTCTTAATGGATGGTACACCAATGTCAATAAGAATCTTCTCGGGTTGAGTAGCATTTGTGATTCTTCGACTTGAGATACCACTATAGGCACATGAGACATCTTCCACACTTAGATGGCAGTCACGTCGCTGATCTATTTAGATCATACTTCCGCCTGTTCGTTGGGTGTGGATAGATCCTCAGGGTGTCATGTGTTTGTCGAGATAAGATCCGTCAGTTCTGTGTACAGAGTATAGGTAGTCCATTTATGATTAGAAATCAGATAAAAACCATGGGCCCGTGGTACACTTTAGAAGTGAGTTCTAAGTGTTCTTTTATAGATTGCTAATAGAGACGTCGGTGGGATTGTCCCTATAGAGATTTAACATTTACATCTATACCTCTGAGATATATCCGGATACCTGTGATGGAGGAATTATACATTTTCCATGACCTCGACCTGTATGATTCAGCGAGTTTATCCGTGGTCGTCATAATTTACGGGTGGGTAAATTATGGACACGAAATTGCATTTCGTTACAGATATGCCTGAATCTAGAGAGTCTCACTAATGAAATATACTCGTAGAGCACTAGGGAAATATTTATAAATAATACTGATTATTTGTAAGTCGTTTAAAGGTTAAATGAAAAATACATGCGAAGTGACCTAATAGTCATTTTCTAATTTTTGTGTATTTGCATTTAATGATAGATTTTATCAAATACACATTAATTAAATGTCAAATTGTGATATTTGAATAATATCATTAATATATATGTATTTGGATATTTAATGTAAATATTATACATATATTTGAAATATTTGTATTTAAATAATTATTTAATTGTTAAATAATTAAATTAATTAAAAATATAAATATCTTAAGTTTTGATATTTTATTAAATGACTTTAGTTGCTTTTGTTAACTTGTTGAATAATTCATTAAAGGTGTAATGATTTACAAAACAAGTTGATAAAGATTTAATTGAAACAAAAATTAATATCTAGATATTTATATACACACACCATTCGACCAAGGGATTTTTGGAGCAAGTATATATTTTTTTGTTTCATTTCATTAGGTTTAGGTTTTCATAAGTCTAAAAACAAGCACAAAAGTAGTTGAGAGAAAAGTTTGGAGAAAAGAAGAAAAGCTTGGAAATCTTTAGCATTTGTAAGTTTTCTTTCAAATCTTCCAACATGAAAAATATTTCTAACATGCTTAGCTTCATCTTGTGTTGCTTTGATGTTGTCTCTTTACTTATATTTTTTGTTTTAATTGATTATGAACTTGAAAGAAAGATGTATGTATGTATGGTTATAAAGTGAGCTTGAAATGGTTTCAATGGCTCTCTTTTGATTATTTGATAATCATGAGTTGCCATTCTAAAGTTGTTGAGCCACTCCTTGGTGACCTAGAATTATTCTAGAGTTATTTCAAAGTGGTGAGACTTGTTTGGTGTTGTAAAAAATGAATTAAAGTGTTGGATTTTAGAGATTTGGTAATATTGGTCAATTTGGTAAAATTATAAAATTAGGGTTCTTAAGCCCTTCCAAATTTGGGGCTTTCATATATGTGATGTATTATGGAGTGTATATGATGCCTGTAAAATTTTGGGTTGATTGGATTTGATATTGGCATGTTTTGAACAAAAAAAAGACTAAATTGCAATTAACCGAAAATTGGGGGTGCTCACGGCAATTAGACAAAATTTGGGGATTTGGTTGCAATCTGATTTTGACGAGTTGGACTTGTTGGAAATCATTTTAGGAATGATTTAGAATCATCAAAAATTCTATTTGATAATTTTGGGACTAAAATTATCAATTTGTAAAGTTGTGGAGCAATTCGGTAATTATCAAGAAATTTGATCTCTTGTGTAATTTTTCAGAATTTAATAATTGGATAATTAAATAAATAAGTTTATTTAATTGATCCAAGAAAAAATTTGAAATCGAAAAATTTTGATTTTCCACGATTCCGCTGCGTTACCGGATTTTCGCCATAAAACCCTAGCACACTACTACCAGGGACCCATATTACAAATGTCACTAAGGAACGAATGATCTTGTTATATTGTCTGCTGGAGGGATATACCATAGATATTGGTGGGCTGATATCAGCCAACATAGCTTGGGCTACATGTTCAACACAAACTGGCCTGCTATACTGCAACTTAATTGCATCCTTATGCACACGGGCTAGGGTACCCATAGACCCAAGGGAAGAGATGATGCAGCCCACCATTGTATTAACTGCTTGCATTATCCAGCGACTTCGAGCAGAGAGGCATGCTCATGCCGGATTATCCTCATCAGCACATGTACCACCACAACAACCTCAACTAGCGCGAAGACCATCGCGATCTCGCTCCATATCACAACGAGTAGATCGGTTGGAATCTCAGGTCGATTACATCGCTCAACTGCTTCAGCAAATGGCACGTCATCAGAGATTGAGTGATGATCAGATTCCACCATATCCAGGCAACAACAGCGATGAGGACGAGGAAACTGAGGAATGAACAAATCACGGTAACATTGTTCCTTTATCTTTATTTTGCTTTGTTACGCATTGGGGACAATACTAGGTTTAGGTTTGGGGGTGAGGGTTGTTTATGTTTAATGTTTTCTCCGTCAAATTTTTTTCTTTCCTACATGTTTTTATTCTCTGCATGTTGTGTGTTCGTTTTGCATGTTTGCGTGTTTTTAATTATTGCATGTTTTATTTAAAAAAAAATGAACAAAAAATGTCTAATGATAAGATTGTTTGTCTTAGTAAAAAGTTTTAGAAAAAGATAAATGCTAATTTCACTTTTATCCTAATTTTGAGCCTCATATCTAGGTCAGACTCGTATGCACTAAAAAATAGTTCTGTAGCAGTCAAATAATAAGGAATTGACAAAGTGACTAGTTGAAATAATTGGTGGTTGATGAATGACCGTTTGCCTGAATATCTGTTTCTGTCTATAGTTATTTATAATGTGAGGTATGATGAAAAAAAAACTAACCAAACTAGTATTTAGTCACCGGACGTCTTGCCTCAGTAAGCAGAGATTTTTCGCGTCAAACGGAAAAGCTTGAGTTAGTGTTATTAATAAAGTTTCTACTTAGTAACCGGACGTCTTGCCTCAGTAAGCAAAGATTATTCGCGTCAATTGGTAAAACCTTTAAACATCCGAGATCCGAGTAATTAAGTCCATAGGGGTATCTTAACACCTAATGCCCTAAAGACAACTGGTTTGGGAGTCACTGGCCCAAAGCTCGCTACATGGATTAAAGATGTTGCAAAATTGTAAAAAAAAAAAAAATCACATACCTCACTTTGCGCAGATTGTAGTAGACAGAACAATTTTAGATACTCAGGTTGGTTTGACCCATTAGCTACTGAGAATTGAGACAAAATCACCTAGTTGATAACTTAGAGTCGAAGCTGTTTGCAGAATTATTCACACACACACTTAGAGTCTGATTTAGATATTTTGTTCAAAGGAAAGGATTTTAGTTGTAGTATGCATTTTGAAGGTTCCTTTAACTTAAATGCTAGACATTCTCTGAGGACGTTGTTTATATAGCTATTATTTCGTTTATTTTCTTTTCTTTTCTCTTGTCTTTTTGCTGTTGTATACATTAGTTTTATTATCTTTTTGCTTTTGTGTGCATTAGTTTGACGTTTATGGGTATCGTCACTGTAAGCCCTCACGAGACTACAACTCGTCCACTAGGGACATCTAGGGGTTTAAATGCTTGTTGCATACGCTAAATGCAACCGCGATCCCTACGAAAGTGGCTTAGTTTAAATTTTGTTTTAAAATTATTTATTGCATTTTATTTTTTTTGTTTTGCTCGAGGACTAGCAAAATATTAGGTTTGGGGTGTGATGAGCGGAAAATATATCACATTTTACCGCTACTTTGACCTAATATTTTGTTTAGTTTCTCGGGTTTAATGAACGTTTTGATGTGTTTTGTGTTATTTTGTAGATAAATAAAGTTTCAGGACTCACTGGAAGCAATTCGGGGCTAAAACATCGAAAAACGGACAAAAAGGGCAAAAATATAAATTTACTGCTAAAATATGCCATCTTCTAACGTGCGCCAGATACTACTAACTTGCGCCGAACACGTGTCAAAATCAGAGAAGTCTGCTATCATGCGCACTTGCTAACATGCGCCTGCCACGTGTCAACATCACATCAAATATGCTAACGTGCGCTGGACACGTGTCACCATCACATGCTGCCGACACCATGCATGCCACGTGTCATCATCCCAACGGACCACATTCACTGCCTGCCACGTGTCACCACGTCAGCGCCACGTGTTGCCACGTCATTGTCACATGTCATGCCACGTCAGACGTCGCGACTCAAACTCCTTCCTCGTCGCCACGTGTCAATTTCTCAATGGACCGAATATTTGCCGCGTGCCACATATCACCTCCAGAAGAAATCGTTTCTGACGTGTTGCCAGCTCAGGCGTCGCGATGCGTTAACCCTTGCGCGTCGCGACGCGCCAGAAGAAATTTTGTCTATAAATTCATTTGAATTTCAATTTTCATACTTTCCAGAGGGTACTGAATAAGGATATGAGGACTGTATCTTGTTTGTTTATATATTTTTATTTTTAATTATGTACTTTTATTTCTAGTTTTAATAATAGTTTATTTGTTTTATTTTTATTTTATGTTTCGTATTTAATTTATGCTGGGGAAATGGTGAAACATTTAATATGATTATCTAAGTCAATCTCACTTAATTTATAATATGGAAATTGTAATCTAGTCACATGGATTAAAAGTTGATACCGCCTTAATGGTTGGTTGTATTTATGTAACATAATGTGACACCGTCTATATGTTCGGTCTTCAGGTGATAGATGATTACCGCCTATATGGCTGGTTTATGGACAAGTAATTACACCGCCTTTATGGCTGGTTTGACTTAATTGGATAAAATTGACAAATTCCATATTATAATAAGTGAGATTCCTAGGTTTGAAATATTAAATGTGGATCCCCTAACCGCAACACTTTCTTTTTATTCTTGGGAAGTGATGAAACACAATCTTAACATGTTTAATAGTTGATTCAATTATATTATGGGTAATACTTAAGTTTGTTTATTGAATCTTAAGCTTAATGCTTCTTGTTGCCCGATCACCAATAAGATTGATATGGTAAACTTAAAATGAACTTGGAAGAGAGATTTTAGGTTTCAGCCTTAGATTCAATAGCTCACGATCTTTCTTAAGGATAAATAACCCTTAATAGATTTCCTTATAGGATAGGAATATACCTGTCGGGCGGAGGTAGCCATAATTGGAAATTGAACTTAATGAATTCAAGTAACTTGGTTAGAATAGACATATGATTAATTGGGTTATTTGGGTATTTGCATCTGACCATCGACATAGACTTTTGCATATCTTCGTGTTCTAGGTTAACAAACTGATTTATTACACGTATATGAAAGAATCAATTCATCTTTATAATAATATTGTGTGGAATCGTAACCCTAGATATTTGTGTCTTTTATTTATTTTCCTTAGTATTTTCTTTTGTGTTTTTATGTATTTATTTATTTAGCAAATCTACATTCAACCAACCAATCAAGCAATCATTCTCTTCTCCCTTTAATTAGATACCTGTAAATAAATAGAATCAATAATTAATAACAACAGTAGAAATTAAGTCCTCGTGAGATCGATATTTTTATACTACTTGAGCGATACGTGCGCTTGCGTTACGTGTGTGATTTCACCGATCACTTATTAACAGGGCTTTATTCCGAGCTATCTTGGCCTGATACATGTCTTCCAGTTTTATCCATAGTTCGTAAGCATCTGTGTCCTATGCTATGTGGTGGAAGACGTTGTTGCCGATCCACTGCCTAATCTGACCGATAATTTTATTATAGAGTTTATTCCAGTCACTCTCTTTGACATAATCTGGTCTCACTCCGTTCACCTCGATCATATCGAACAGATCTTTGCAGTGTAAATAATCTATCATCCGAGGCCTCTAGAGGGAATAATTGGTTGCTGTTAGCTTTATCATCACACCTGAAGAGGAGTATTCCATTTCTATTTTAAGTTTAAAATGAAAATATGAGAAAATCAGGGCTGATTTTCACAAATCGGAGGTCACCGTTACGTCAGGAACGATAAAAAATGGTGGATTTGACTATTCGTTGGTCCAAATCTGACACAAGTGTCGATTTGTACATTTTTCAAACTTCTGGGGCTAAAATATAAATTTCAGAGACATTAGAGGGCTCAATGAAATTTACCAAGTTGCTGACAGTCTAACATGTGGCAGATGACGTGGCTGCTGACTGGACCGGAATGGCTAACGTGGCAAGTGACTTTACTAGAATTATAACGTGACAACTGATTGTACTAGAATTGCTGACGTGACGATGACATGTTCGCTGACTGTACCGAATATTTTGACGTGACAGCTGACTGTAACGGATAAGTTGATGTGGCGATAACCTGTGAGCTGATTGTTTCGGATTTGATGATGTGGCAGCTGACTGTATCGAAATGCTGACGTGTTGTCTTCAACTTTTGGATGGCGCGTGGCGAGAGTGGCGGCGCGTGGAGACTCTTTGCTTGGCGCGTGCGATGTCCTCTGATCTCTGTTTGATCGCCGAAAAATACCACCATGCTCGTCTCGACGTGAACAAGCTGATGGTATGCTCAAAATTGATTTTTGAGAACTTTCCCGAAATCCAAATTTTCTGAACCGAGTTCTGTTCTTCACCTTCAAGATCCCCAACGTATAACCAAAACTACTGATACCACTTATTGTGATTCTCTGATCACTGAAGAGTGTTTTGTGAAGAAAAATAAATACTCTCTATTACTACTTGAATATAATTTATAAGTATATAAAAATTTGTACAAAAAACCTCACACACTAACTACACTCTTTAAGCTCTCTTACTTGGAGTATAAACTCTAAGCTCTCTTACTTGGAGCTTCTTGTTGGGGATGATTTTAGCTCTAAAGTGAGCTACATATTTATAGCCAAGTATGGCTAACAAATTTAAAAAAGGAGGAGTACCATCGAAAGTTTATTTATAATTTTGCACCAAGAAGTCAAGATCCACCAAAAGTGTTTTTGGTTTCATGCAACTCTCCATATGCATTCTACACCAACTGTGTGTCCGTTGGAGAGCTTTCAATCCGATGGGTTTTCTGGTGCCGTTATTTGTATGTTGCAATTGCTTGTTACACTACCAAGTATTAAAAGCATGTTGCTACTGAAATCCAAGGAACTGACTTCTAGCTTTGAAAAAACTCCTGGAGTTTTTGTGTGGAGAAAATCTTAATGATATCTTTTGCGGTTGAATGGGCACTTGACATTTGTTTTCACAGTCAAAATTTTGATAAATGCTCTTCTAAAACATGATTGTTTTTTTTTTTTTTAAAAGGTGTTTTGTCCAAAACCTCACTTCAACACACTTGAAATGCCTTGGTTTGGGGAAAATTTATAGCATTTTTCCAGTTTTTATTTTCTTTCAAATCAATGCCTTAAGTTGTAGTTGAAAACTTATAAAAACGGTTTTATTGTGCCCATATTAATGTTACAATTTCCACTCTCAGGTTGATGCTGAATCGAGTAAAGAATTGAAACAATGAAATGAAATAAAAGCTGTTATAGTGAAGTTTCAAAATAAAAGCTGCGGCCTGCAGAGCTCCATGTTTGCATGAATTGGTTTTGAATATTAGAGAAATTGGAGAAACCAATGTTGTCCACCAGTCATAATCATGGCTTTGATTATTATTGTATGCAAGCAATTCAATGATACTAATAATAAAGTAAAAACTCTTCATTATTGAGCTAGTTGCCGATTATTAATTGAGAAAAATGACTACAATAAACTATCTTCATCTTTAATAATAATTCATATGATTTGGACTTTAATGGCCGGCTGATAGCATATTTCCAACTTTACAAGCAATTCCAAAGCTTTCATATCTTCACAACATAAAACACCAGTACTTTCCTTTGAAGATTCACTCTTCCACATTGTAGAAATGGAGAAGCTGGTTTCAATGTGGTACAAAGATCAATCTTTGCCTGAGAATTATATATTCCCACCAGAAACAAGACCTGGAAAGTTCATAATTCCTCTATCCACCACCATTCCTGTGATTGATCTAGGTAAAGCGTCTGATCAAAATCGATCTGATACCATTCAGCAAATATTAGAAGCTAGCAAAGAGTTTGGATTCTTTCAGGTTCGCGTAGCTTTAAGTTGTGCCATTAGGCTGTCGCAACTCACATTTATGTATAAATTGTTTATGCAAGTACTGTGAATTACAGGTTATTAACCATGGAGTTCCAGAGAAACTAATGAATGAGACCAAGAATGTCTTCAAGGAGTTCTTTGAGATGCCTGCACACGAAAAGGTAAATCTCTACTCCAGGGACCCTAGTAAAAGTTGCAAGCTCTACACAAGCAATTTAAATTATGATTGCGAAGATGTTCACTTATGGCGCGACAATTTGAGACATCCTTGTCATCCTCTAGAAGATTGCATTCAACATTGGCCTGAAAAGCCAACCAAATACCGGTAAACATGACTTGTTTCATATATTATTGATCATAATATTTGATTTAGTAATTGTTAATTTATGATATGTATAAAATATAATAGTGAGGTTGTTGGGGCATATGCAATTGAAGCAAAGAAGTTGGGTTCAATCATCTTGGAGTTGATTGCTGAAGGACTGGGACTTGAATCTGATTATTTTAGGAATCAACTAAGTGAAAGCTTATTACTGTCAATTAATCACTATCCACCGTGCCCGGATCCAAGCTTAACCCTAGGACTCCCTAAACACAATGACCCTAACCTCATAACCATTCTACTTCAAGGGAATGTCAGTGGGCTTCAGGTTTTTAAGAATGGAGAATGGATAGGCGTTGAGCCACATCCTAATGCATTTGTGATCAATATAGGCTACACATTACAGGTAACTTGCATTTTAAGTAATAGTTGTGACTTTATTACACATTGAATGTTCTTGACAAATAGGATTTGATTTCGGGTTTTGTATATAAATACAGATTATCAGTAACAACAAGCTGAAAAGTGTGGAACATAGAGCTGTGACGAACTCGAAGGAAGCTAGGACAACTGCTGCTCTCTTCATAAATCCTGCCAATGATTGTGTCATTGAGCCAGAAAAAGCATTGACTGATGCTTTGAATCCTGGAATCTACAGAGCCTTTGAGTACAAGGAGTTCCTTATGCATTACATATCCATTGGTGACAACCGTGAATCGCTGCTGGAACATTATAAGATGCCAGCTTAACCACATTGGTTTTGTAAGAGCAAAAAAAAATGGCAAATTTGATTGTGTGTGAATATTGAAGCAAGGGATACTATTGTCCATTTGGGAAAATACTTGATTACGTATTTGTCACGTTATTGTAAAATTTGATTTTGTCATTGATTAAAGTCGGTAGAAACTAGAAACTTCTCATTATTATCATTATAATGAAAAGTCTGCACTCTGTAAAAACATTTTCTACAATTTTCTTTTCTCGCCAATCAAACTGATCATCGAATTTATTGGAGCTAATGTGATGTAGAATTGGCTTTCATTTTTATTCATATTTCTTAATTAAATTATTTATTATAATTTTGGTGCTGTAATTTATACACTAGTTAGAACACTTGATACTTACTAGGCCTTGGCAGAGGCATATTTATACCTTGCTTGGATGAAGTGTATTATGATTTATTAATGTATGATATGATATTATATTATATGATATTGTATTGTAATTACCGTTATTATGTTTGGGAAGATGATATACTTTGATATGGTTAAATAATATATTTTTGTTTGGTTTGATGGTATGATATGATTTCAAAAATGATAAAATGACTAAAATATCCTCAAAAACATAAATTCATATTAAATCTAATTTTTTGTCTAGAAATTAGATTTAATGAAAGGCATATATCCATTAGGATTCTTTTAGTCATTGCTGCATATCACGACTATGAGATATGACAGATGGATGTGAAAACCGTTTTCCTAAATGGATTCCTCGATGAGGATATCTATATGAAACAACCAGATGGTTTCATATCTAGTGAGACTTCAAACTTGATTTGTAAGCACCATAAGTCTATGTATGGACTTAAACAGGAATCCCGAAGCTGGAATCGTCGTTCTGATGAGATAATTATATTATCTGGATTCACCAAGAACGATGAAAAACCATGTGTTTATAAGAAAGTGAGTGAGAGCATGATAGTTTTCCTAGTTTTGTATGTAGATGACATCATTATCATAGGGAATGATATAGGATTGATGCAAAGTGTGAAAGCCTACTTTTGCAAGAACTTCTCCATGAAAGATATTGGTGAAGCTTCCTATATACTAGGTATAAGGCTCTACCTGGATAAAGTTAGGAAGCTTATAGGGTTATCACAATCGACGTACATAGATAAGATGTTAGAAAGGTACGGTTTTACCAACTGCAAGACAGCAAATGTACCTTTCCGATATGACATATATCTTTCGAAAAAACGCACATCAAACTGAGGAAGAAAGAGTTAGAGTATCTAACTTGCCATATACTTCTTGTATTGGAAGCATCATGTATGTTATGCTATGTACGAGGCCTGACATCAGTTTTGGCGTTAGTGTGACTAGCTGATATCAATCTGATCCCGGTAATGATCATTGGACAGCCGTGAAACATATCCTGAAATATATTAAGGGTATTAAGGATAAGTTTATGATATATAGAGAAAATGAGCTACAAGTTAAGGGTTATACAAACTTCGACTTCCAAGGAGATCCAGATGATAGAAAGTCTACATTCGGATATATATTTACCCTTAATGGTGGTGCGATTAGTTGGCGATGTTCAAAGCAAGACTCACTAGCTGATTCCACCACTGAGGCGAAATTTATATCGGCTTCAGAAACTGCTAAAGAAGCTTTTTGGATTAGAAATTTAATCATAGAACTTGATATTATGCCTAATATTGCGGATTCGATCCCATTATATTGTGATAATAACGGAGCCATTGCGCAGGCTAAGGATCCGAGGGAATATTCCAAGTCTAAACACGTGGAAATGAAATACCGCATAATTAGAGAGATTATTGAATGAAAACACATAGTGGTCTTGAAGGTTCAAGGACTAGACAACATAGCAGACCTGCTTACTAAGGTCTTGCCTCTTAAGTTATTCGATAAACATGTGGAGGAGATGAGACTGTGGTACCTTATTAATGATATTGTCATTATGTATATTAGATTGATGTATAAATATGCTAAGAATGACATTGACCTTAGAATAGTCTTGTAGTAATACTGGACACTAGGTGGTCTGATATTGGGATAATATTATTATTATAAACTATTCTTAAAGTTAAAATTCCTAGTCGTTGGTTTTGGAATACGGTCGAATTCCTATAACTTAGAAGACTAAGAGTTCTAATGGTTTAACCCGATGTACCATGAGCTTTGAAAGCTCGTATAGACGTGTGGATATTGGTTGGACCGAATACTGAATGACTCACAAGTGATTCCTAATAGTATGAAGTACACACCACCGTCAATAGGAATCTCCTTGAGTCGAATAGCATATGTAATCCTTTGACTATATGATATCATTGATTTTGTGTGAGATCCTCCACACTTTGATGCCATGTATGTCAGAAACTTTTCATGGTTTGGCCTCTAGATGTTTGTTAGGTGTGGACTGATGCACTCGTTAATCAAGTACGAATAAAGATATGATCTGTCGGCCCGTATGTGTACCAAAAGGGGTTTAGGTATCCATGTAAGTAAGTCACGATTCTTAAAACTTTGGCCAAAGTCGATCACCTAGGGTAGATCGCATATATCAGAAATGGTTTCTGATAGTTGTAAAGAATCATGGACATGTCGACATGATATGTGCACCTCGGAAACTTGACGGTGTATTCTATGTTTCTTAAGCAGAACTCGGATAGCCTACGACAGAGGGATTGATAAACATATGTGATGACCTTGACTTGTATAGTTCAGAAAGATTATTCGTGTTTTTCGTGAATTCGGAGCACTTGGGTAGCCGATTAATTTTGATAAAAGATAATATTCGATATTATAATTATCAACTAAGATAATCAAGTGTTATTGGATAACATTGATTATTTACTTTGACCTAATTAGATTAATTCAATAATTACATAAGGGCTTAATTGTAAATTCATAAATATCTCTACCATTTGAGGATATTTTGGTAATTCCAAATATGTAATTATAGGTGTTTTTGGCTTGATTTTATGGGATTAAGTGGAAGACATGTAACTAATCCATTAATTAAGATTTGTCTTGATTTAATTGGATTAAATCAAAGTGGTAGACAAATGTGATTAGTCACACCTAATTATACATATTTGGACAAATTAGATTAAGCCCACATAAAAGTTGATTAGAACTTTTATTAATTAAAAATTACCTAAGTTTTTCTATAAATAGCAAGCTTGAGCAAGGTTTTAATTAAGCTTGTGAAAGTTAAATACAAGTAATTCTTGGAGAAATTAGCCTAAGTTAGAGAAGTGTTTTGAGAAGCTTTGGAAGTTCTCTACAACATTTCATTTAAGAGAAATAAAGATTGGATATTGGAGTGAAGCTTGCTAGTATTAGAATCAAGATTGGATCTTGGAGTCAAGCTTGCAAACCTTGGAAGTTCTCCAACCATTTCAACAAATGAGAAAAAGATTGGATCTTTGTATCAAGCTTACTAGGTAATGTTTGATCTTCTCCTAATCTATGTTCTTCATTAGTGAGTTTTCATTAGTGAGACATATAATGATGAATTATGTATTGAATGCATGATTACATAGTTTAAAGTTGAAATAAGACTAATGAATTGTGTTAGGTGTTGGGGTTGGTGCTCATAGTGCCAATCCGCATCGTATTTATGTCCGATTCATGAATACGATCAATTCATTTTTCCATAATATTACTTATTTATGGTTGCACCTCTTGTTTTTATATACGTATTCGATCTGATTACGATTAGATTGAAACTAAATGTGGTTTAGTGATATGTATATATTAGACAAAGGTCCAATAATATATAATGCAGTACACAGTTACAAAGGTAGTTTGTAATTGACATTGGGAAGTGTCACTGCTAAATGTATATTATCAAATATAGTTCCTGGTCAAGATTTACTAACACGGGTCGGTTAGTCAAATCTGTTGAGACCAATACATGTCGTATATCGAGACTTGGTCCGATGGTTTATCCCAATGAACCATGAGTCTAGGGAGACTCGTATAGACGTGTAGGTGTTTATAATGGATAAACACTGAACGACTCACCGAAGATTCTTACTGGATGGTACACCAATGTCAATAAGAATCTTCTCGGGTTGAGTAGCATAGTGGTCCTTCGACTGAGATACCACTGTGGATGTATGAGACATACTCCACACTTAGATGACAGTCACGTCACTGATCTATTTAGATCAGATCTCCGCCTGTTCGTTGGGTGTGGACCGATCCTCAGGATATCCTGTGTGTATCAAGATATGATCCGTCAGTTCTGTGTACAGAGCATAGGTAGTCCATATATGATTAGCAGTCTGTTAAATCTGTGGCCGCAGTATACTTCGGAAGTGAGTTCCGAATGTTATTTAGAGATTGCTAATAGATACGTCGACGGGATAATACCTATATAGATTTGACGTTTACATCTATATCTCTGGTATTATCCGGATACCTGTGACGGAGGGATTATACGTATGCAATGACCTCGACATGTATGATTCGGCTAGTTTATCCGTGGTCGTCATAATTTACGGGTGGGTAAATTATGGACACCAAATTAGATTTTGTGACAGATATACCTGAATCTAGAGAGTCACTAATGAAATATACTCGTAGAGCACTAGGGCAACATTTATAAATAATACTGATTATTTGTAAGTCGTTTAAAGGTTAAACGAAAAATACATGTGTTGGGACCTAATAGTCATTTTCTAATTTTTGTGTATTTGCATTTAATGTTAGATTTTATGAAATACACATTAATTAATTGTCAAATTGAGATATTTGACTAATATCATAAATATATATGTATTTGATATTTAATGTAAATATAATACATATATTTAATATATTTGTATTTAAATAATTATTTAATTATTTAATTGTTAAATAATAAAATTAATTAAAAATATAAATATCCTAAGTTTGTGATATTTTTGGAAATGCTTTAGTTGCCATTGTTGACTTGTTTGGAATCATTAAAGTGTAATGATAAAAGCAAAACAAGTTGATAAACCTTTAAATGAAACAAAAGCAAAATATCTAGATATTTTATTTATTTCTCCCTAAATTTCGGCCAAGGCTCATTTTGTGGAGGTATATATTGTTTTGTTTCATTTTTAGGGTTTAACAAGTTCATATACACAAAATAAACATAAAATTGAGGGAAAAGCTTGAAGGCCAAAGGAGAAAAGACTTGAAAACTTGGATTTTGTAAGTCTTTCTTTAAAGCTTTCAACATGGAAATTGTTTCTAACATTCTTGGAATCATTTTGTGTTGCTTTGATGTTCTTTCTTCTATTATAGTTTGTGTTTATTTGGTTGAGAACTTGTGTGAAAGATTGATGCATGTAAGTGAGCTTAAGCTTGTTTTAAAGCTTACTTTTGATTGAGTTAGTAAGCCACTCCTTGGTGACCTAGAATTTTTCTAGAGTTGTTTCAAAGTGGTGAGGCTTGATTGGTGAAGTATTGAATGGATTAAAGTGTTGGATTTTGTAAATTGGGTGAAATTGGACAATTTGATGAAATTGAAAAATTAGGGTTCATAACCCACTCCAAATTTGGGGATTTTCATATATGTGATGTATTATGGTATGAATATGATGCATGTAAAATTTTGGGTTGATTGAATTTGATCTTGGCATGTTTTGAACAAAAGGGACCAAAATACAATTACTTGAAAATTTGGGGTGCTCACGGCAATTACTCAAAAATTGGGGACTTGTGTTAAATCTGATTTTGATGCATTAGATGTGTTGCAAAATATTTTAGAAATGATTTAGAATCATCCAAAATTATATTTGATAATTTTTGGGCTAAAATAATCAATTTACAAAGTTTTGGGGCAATTCGGTAATTACCAAGAAATTTGATCTCTTGTGTAATTTTTCAGAATTTGATAATTGGATAATTAAATAAATAAGTTTATTTAATTGATCCGAGAAAAATTTTGAAATCGGAAAATTTTGATTTTCCACTATTCCGCTGCGTTACCGATATTCCCCATTAAAAACCCCAACATTAGGATGCTTTGGAAGTATAAACACAATATGCTTGTAATTAGGTCAAATATGTTCATGTTGGACATGAAAAAATTAATAAGAGTTTGAAACTCTAGATTAAAGTTTAGAGCTATGGCTACCATTCTAGAATCATTCGACCACATTTGGGTCAACTAGAATTGTTCATGAGACATTTCATAATGGGATTCTAAATTAGTTAGTGTTTTGATTCAAATAAATGCATATATGTATTTAGAATACATGTATGTTAGTTTTATAACATGTATTGTGGTTGGTTTTGATGTTAAAATTGATTTTAAGGTGTACTGAAATGATAGGAGAAAATTGGAAGTGTTGAGGATTGTTTTGAAGGTTGAAATTGCTCACTGCCCAGGGGAGCGTCGCAACACTGACCTTCCAGCATCGCGACACTGAGCATCAGACATCCGGGTGTCGCGAATCTCACCATTGCACGTCGCGACTTTAGGACGTTGATCTCTCGCACAGATTTGGGCGTTGCGACTCATAATCCTACGCATTGCGACACCAAGAGCTGATGAACACTAAAACTGCATTTTATCTGTTCCGGAGTTTTTGGACTCCGATTTGGTCCCCGTTTTTTCCTACGGACTCATATCGGAATTTGATTTTCATTAAAATATTTTGAAATATGTCTATCCCTGATATCCTTGGGTTAGACCCACTTCCGATGTGCGGGGCGTCGATCTGACCCTAAAGGTTCCATAACAACCCCAACAGAATGGTATCAGAGCAAGGCTTAACCACACAACACATGTTGCATATTTGACATGTATTTGAATTTATGCCTCTTTATTTTAATTTAATTATGCATAAGTCATATTGGATATGTATTGCATGTTTAAATAAAAATTTTGACCTAATTATGTTAATGACTTGATTGTCATAAATCTTCCATGATTAGGTGATTATTTTATTTTAAGTAATATTATTAGTAATGTTGGAGCATTATTGGAAGGTACGTCTTGTCAATACGGAGATAAATGAGTTCTTACTAATTATATCCAAGATCCTCATAATTGTGAGGGTATACGTGCTCGGTGTGAGGGTGTACATACGAAGCTCGTTAGTGCACATTGACAAGTATACACTTAAAATACGTCTTAATCCAAGATCGTCGATAGTGTGAGGATAAGAAATGATTCCGGACCAAACTAGGAGTAACATGAATGTGATTGACCTTGGAGGTCTACCTAATGAATTTATAAAGGCCAATACCATCGATAGTGTAATCGCTGTTAGTTTATTTTCCTTGTAATGAGATATTATAAATAGGGCAAGAAATCTTAAAGAATGGATCGATGTTTTGGATAACCAAGTAGTAAAAAGAGCATTTCTGATCAATATTTATGTTTTTTTATTTGATCTTATTGTTTGTTAAGTTAATTTCACAAACAATTGGCGTCGTTTGTGAGAAATAGAAACGAAAAGATGTGTTTACGGTATCCTACAACCATTGAATCCAAGCAAGTTCGCTTAACCAAACAAGTAAGGATGACTCCAAACAACAGAGAGTCTAGAATCTCTGCATCTGTTGTTCACCAAGAAGAAGAAGTTTCTAATCATCTAGTACCTTTGATGGATATCTCGACAATCAGGAACAAGATGATGAAGCAGATAAAAGACCAAATACATGCCATGAAAGAACAATTTTAGGAACAGATGAAAGCCATCCTGTAAGAGTACCAGAAGCTCAAAACCGAGATCCAGTGAGTCAGCCCCAGTAAAGACAAAGGAAAATGGAAGAAAAAAAATGTCATCGAGGACCTCCGCCAGGAGGGGCGACCAGATAAACATCATGATGAAAGATCCCCGGGGAATGAGCCCTATAAGGATTTATGACAGATAATGATGCAGAGGGTTCTGAGAATCAGGTCCGGACATGGAGTTATGTGGAGCATAAGCAGACAGGCAAAGACCTAGATGTGGGTCGTCACAAGAAAGACATTTGCTCGAAGAAGGAGTTTGTCGTTGAGAAACTGATGGTGGTAATAAAGAAGAGGATTGGAGGCATTCAAGTGCAGACCCCAATGGACCTGGCTGACTAGACGATCATGAGGATGTCCACCTCCCCATTCCAAGAATGGATTGAAAAGGAGCTGAAGCCCCGAGACTTCACCCCACCCAGCTTTAACAAATACACTGGGAAGTCATACCTAATCACTCACCTGGTCCATTTTTGACAGAGACTCTCACTGGAAACCAACAAATAGGCTCTAATGTGCAAGATGTTTATCACCACTCTTGCTGGAAATGCTCTTTCTTGGTTCTTGCAATTGCCAGAAAGTTCCATAGGGAGTTTCGAAGACCCGGGGTGAAGTTTCAACGAGCATTACCATGACAACCATCCCACTGAAGTTACTATGACAGACCTGCAGTTGAAACAAAGGTACAACAAACCCCTTAGGTAATACTTATAGAGATTTATTGACAAGATGAACACCATAAAAAACCTAGACTCTAAGTTAATAGCAGCATTCTTCGTCAAAGGATTAATCAATGAGTCCTACATTCACAAAGATTTCTTGAATGCACCTCCATATGACATGTCAGAGGTATGGGCTTGTTGAAAGTAATAGAGAACAATGTCAGAATATCTCAAGCCGCTGTGATCACAGTGGCGAATCAAGGTCGCAACAATAGAACCAGAAATAAGTAGAGTCAAGACACGAGGAAAAGAAAGTCTGAGAGAGACATGAAGGGAGTCAGGACCTCAGGAGATACTGAGGGAATGGGTAGATAAGAGGCCAAGCCCAAATAGTCGAGGTGGGAAAATGACGAGATGTTGTATGAATTCACCTTACCACATGAGCAGATCTTCCATAAAGTGAAAACCAAGGTCTACTGAGGGAACCACATTCGATAAGAGTGCTAGAATAGTACCGAAACAAAGGGTTTTATTGCGAATTTAATAGGAAATTAGGATACACCACTGCCGGATGTAAGTGTTAGGGGCAGATATGGGACCTATAGGGTCGGATCGGTATCCCGCGTAGCGAAAATGGGTCTAACCTATGGTAATTGAGCATGGGTGTATTTTTAAATATTTTAATGAAATAATATAATCTATTACGAGTGTGTAGGAAGAAATTGGGGTTGAATCGGAGTTTGAAAGCTCAAAAACGGGACAAAATAAGTTTCAGCGATGCGCGTGCTATAGTACGTGTGCGCACTGTATGCTAAAGTGCGTGCACGCCCTGTTCATATTTTTTTCATTTTTCAAATGCCATTAGTATTCCTCCAGCTCTCTTTCCAGAGAGTTGAAGGAAATAAGGTATTTTATCCTAATTCCTTCAAATCTTCCCTAAACATTTCAAACACCCAATATTATTTTTTAACATCGAAACCAACATCTACACATGTTATAGAATGAAATCATATTTTTCAAAATATCAAATATTTTTATAAAAACATAAATTTATTCTAAATACGCACATGCGTAAATTTTGAATCCAAAACACAAACCAAATTAAAATCCCACAATGAAGTGACTCAAGAACAATTCTAGGTACTTAAAGGTAGTCAAGTGATTCTAGAATGGTAGCCATAGCTCCAAGATTTTATTTAGAGTTCCAAATTCTAATTTTATGTTCCATGTTCAACATGAACATTTTGACTCCATCACAAGCATATTGTATTTATATTTCCAAAATATCCACACACAATTCATTAGCCTAATTTCAACACCAAACTATGTTATTATGTATCCAATATATAATACATCACTATATGTTTCACTAATGGTAACTCACTAATGAAAAACATAGCTTTGGAGAAGGATCAAACTTACCTACCAAACTTGATTCCAAGATCCAATATTATTCTCGTTATTGAAATATTGTGGAGAACTTCCAAAGTTAACAAGCTTGATTCCAAGATTCAATCTTCTTCTCCTTGTTGAAATATTTTTGAGAACTTCAAAGCTAGCAACCTTGGTTCCGAGATCCAATCTTCTTCTCTTTGTTATTGTAGAGAACTTCCAAAACTTCTCTCACAAAACTTTACCTAGGCTAATATTTCTTTCTTTTACTTAATGCTTGTTTAAGCTTACTTTGTCTTGATTAAAAACTTGCTCAAGCTTGCCTTTTATAGCAAAAATTATGTAATTTTTAATTAATAAAAGTTCTAAATAATTTTTATCTGGGCTTAATCTAATTTTTCCAAATATGTATAATCAGGTGTGACTAATCACTTTTGTCTACCACTTTACTTTAATCCAATTAAATCAAGATAAAATTTAATTAATGGATTAGTTGAATGTCTACCGTTTTGATTTAATCCAATTAGATTAAGCCAAATACACATATTATTATATATTTGTAATTACCAAAATTGTTGGGCAGTTATGAAACCCCTAGGATCAGATCGAAATCCCGCACAGCGGAAGTGGGTCTAACTCATGGTTATCAAGTATGAGTGTATTTTTAAATTATTTTATGAAATACTATATTCTGTTACGATTCCATAGGAAAAAATTGGGGCCGAATCGGAGTCTGGAAACTCTGGAACAGAGAAAATGAAGTTTCAGAGCTTATGGGCAACAGCTCTTGGCGTGTCGCGACGCGCATGATTAGAAGTCGCAACGCCCAATCTACGAATGTTCGATGTCGCGACATGAAAGGGTGAGCGTCGCGACGCCTGCAGCTTTAAGAGGTGAGTGTCGCGATGCTGGATTGTGTAAAATATTAGTAGTGAGTAAATTAGCCTGCATAATAGATCCACTATTATCACAGTACAATGGGATCAGATCATCAATATTAGGCACAATGCCAAGTTCTGTGATAAAATTTAAAATCCAAACATCTTCTTTAGCACCATTGGAAACCGCTATAAATTCTGCCTCAGTTGTGGAATCAGTTGTGGAGCATTGCTTTGAACATCGCCAACTAACCGCACCGTCATTAAGCGTAAATATGTATCCGAATGTATAATTTTTATCATAAGGATCTCCCTGAAAGTCGGAGTCTGTATAATCCTTAACTTATAGCTCATCTTCTCCATATATAAGAAACTTATCATTAGTACTCTTAAGATATTTCATATATGTTTCATGGCTGTCCAATGATCATTACCCAGATCAGATTGATATCGCTTAGTAACACTATCGCTGAAACTGATATCAGGTCTTATATATAGCATATCATACATAATGCTTTCAATACAAGAAGCATATGTCAAGTTAGACATTCTAACTCTCTCTTCCTCAGTCTGAGGTGTCATTTTCTTCGAAAGATATATGACGTATCGAAAAGGTATATTTACTGACTTGCAGTTGGTAAAACTGTACATTTCTAACATTTTATCTATGTACATGGATTGCAACAACTCTATAAGCTTCATAAATCTATCCCGGTAGAACCTTATACCCAGTATATATGAAACTTCCCCCATGTCTTTTATGGAGAAGTTCTTGCAAATGTAGGTTTTCAAATTTTGCATCAATAATATATCATTCCCAATGATAATGATACTGTCTATATATAATACAAGGAATACAATCATGCTCCCGCTAACCTTCTTATAAACACACGATTCTTCCTCGTTCTTGATGAATCCAAATAATCTAATTATCTCATCAAAATGATGATTCATACTTCGGGATGCCTGTTTAAGTCTATAAATAGACTTATTGAGCTTGCAAACCAAGTTTGAAGGCTCACTAGATATGAAACCTTCTAGTTGTTCCATATAGATATCCTACTCGAGGAATCCATTTAGTAACACAGTTTTCACATTCATCTACCATATCTCATAATCGTGATATGTAGTAATGGCTAAAAGAATCCTAATGGATTTTAGCATGGCTACTGGTGGGAAGGTTTCCTCATAGTATAACATTTCGTTACCAGTCGAGCCTTAAAGGTTTCCACCTTTCCATTGGGCCATCACTTCCTTTATAAACCCATTTACATCCAATTGGTTTAACTCATTCAGGAAGTTCAACCAAGTCCCAGACTTGATTGTCATGCATAGAATCCATCTCCGACTTCATGGCTTCCTGTCATTTCCCCTAATCTATATCCAATATTGCCTTTTTATATGTAGTCAAATCTGTTTCCTCCAAGAGGAGTATTAGTGTCCTAGACATGCCACAGGATCTCTAAGCGTGATTCGTGTGTGAATAAAATCAAAAATAAGTTGCGGAGGACTTACATTGATCGATTGAGTTCAAAACTTTTCATGGATGTTGAAGCTTCCAAGCATTCTTTGTTGTTCCAAACTCATGGGTGATTATCCCTATCACCTTCATTTGACTCCTTTATGTGCTAGCTAGAACAAAAATTAACCAAAATTCACCCTCCAATAGAAGCAACAATTCGGCTAACAGAGAGAGGATCATTCGGCCATGATGAACCAATGGCATTCGGCCAAGGGCATGAGACCATTTGGCCAAATACGCAGGTCAGAGACCATTTGCCAACTTCAAAAAGAGAAGCCATATTCCATTTTGATTCAGAGGCCAATTCGGCCAAAATGAATAAAAAGAAAGATAGTAGCCACTCGGCCAAGGAGAGAGAGAAATGATGATTTTCCAAAAATTCATTAAAAATAGATTTTTACTTGGTAGGTATGATGTGTATTAAATCCAATTTACTTTATTTCTAACCACTTACATCACAAGTTGACAAGTGATATGAGTTGTGGGTCCCACCCAATTAAATTCAAAATTTGGTTGGCTTACACTGATGATTGTATTTCTATCACTATTTCCCACTCATTTAACCTAATATTTTGTATAGTTTCTTGAGTTTTATGAACGTTTTGATGTATTGTGTTATTTTGCAGATAATAAAAGTTTCAGGACATTCTGGAGCTGTTTTGGGGCAAAATGGACAAAATTGGACAAAAAGGGCAAAATCGTCATTTCAGCGTCGCGACGCCCAGAGGCGCCGAATCTGCTAAAATGCGCCGGGTCCACAAATCAGAATCAGAGAAAAAGTTTGACTTTGCTAACGTGCGCCGAGCCACGTGTCACCATCACAACGGAGATGCTAAAATGCGCCTTGCCACGTGTCAACGATCCAGTGTCATGCCACATCATCAGCCACGTCAGCAAGTCAACCGAGTCAACATGCCACGTCACCAATCAGCCAATCACAGCGTGACACGTGTCAACATTTCATTCGTCCGACGGCCGCAGCCCCACATGTCGCCACATCACCTTCCACATCATCAAAGTGACGCAAGCAATGACGTCATGAACAGTTGACACGTCAGAGTGACGCAAGCGATGACGTCATGAACAGTGCCACGTATCGGATAAGATTCTGAGCCGACCAACCAGCGCGTGACACGTGTCGAACTGTACCCAGCGTCGCAACGCTAGTGCAATTTGGGCGTCGCGACGCGGACCCTTATCCGAGCCTATAAATAGAGATCGAATTTTCATAATTCATTACACCTTTCTCTCTTTTCTTAGTTCTAAATTGAGAGCTTCTCTCTCTAGATATTTTAGTTTAAGTTTTGTAAATATTTTAATTACTTTTAATAGTAATAGTAATTTTACTTTCTTACTTCTTACAATTTTTACTATTTACTATGTGTAGGTAACTTTTCACCGCTAAGGTAAAAGGTAATTCTTTTACTATTGCTATTTAGATTAATCTCCCTAAAATATAATATATAAACTATTTATAACCAGACTTAATAAGGATACCGCCAGATTGGTCGGTTGGTTATTAAATAATTATTCCGCCTTTATGGCTGGTTTTTTTTGTTCCGCCTTTATGGCTGGTATATTCTGTTCCGCCTTATGGCTGGTTTAATAACAAATATTACCGCATTTATGGCTGGTTGATAAAATTATCACAAGTATACATTATATTTTATGGGAGATTTCTAATTAGTATTTAGTAGAAGTTAATTCCTTTTTCCTTAGCATTTTATTTATTTTTCTGCATTTACTTTTTAGTAATTTTTATCTTTGTTTTACTAGTCCTAACTATGTGTTGTAACTAAGTTAGTATTCTAGGGTGTGATGATTTCTAATATCACTGTATTAATAAAAGGTTAGATTATAGTTGGGGTAATTAAAGAGTTTTTGTTGAGTCATAATCTTAATGCTTTTTATAACCGATCACTAATAAAATTGATTAGGTAAACTTAAAATGAACTAGACATAGGGATTTTAAGTTTAAGACCTTAGTCTCAACAACCCACGATCTTCCTTAAGGATAGATAAACCCTTTAATAGATTTCCTTACAGGATAGGAATATACCTGTCGGGCGGGGGTAGTCATAATTGGAACTCAATCTTAATGAATCTAGGTAATTTAATTGACATAGACATATGGTTCAATTGAATTATACTAGGTATTTGTAAATGATCATTCGGAAGAGGCTTTTACATAATTTAGTGTTCCAGATTAATAATTCAATAATTTACCTAACTATGGTTTAACTACTTCATCTTTTAAATGATATTAGAATGATTCACAACCCTAGATTTTTGTGTCTTTTGTATTTTCCTTAGTATTTTCTTTTATCTTTTTATTTATTTTATTTAGCAACGCCACTTACAAATCAAATCATCAAAAATCTCTATTCTCCATTTAATTAGATATTTGTAAATAAATAGATTCAACAATTAATAACAACAGTAGGAATTAAGTCCTCGTGGGATCGATATTTTTATACTACTTGAACGATACGTGCGCTTGCGTTATACGTGTGTGTTTACGCCGAACGATACGTGCGCTTGCGTTATACGTGTGTGTTTACACCCCAAATCCAGGAGCAACAGTCTAGTTTTCTGAGGCCTGTTGTCCAACACAACAATTATCACTGGAATTCAGAATCAAGCAATTCTACATTTGCTCAACAGAATGAAATGGGGAGATGTGTAATTTGTGATGGCAACCACCCGAGCGATCAATGTATATACCTTTCAGAGTGGCAGAATTATTGGAATAAATCAAGGTACGAAGAATCATCACATTTTCCATCTTATCCACCTTCTACCTACGATTTTCATCAACAATCAGAACCATCAGAGGAAGATCAGAGGGTTGACATGTTCATAAATTTATTCATGGAACGAGAAGCTCAATTTGATGCACAAATTCAGAGTCAAGCTGCGTCTATACAGATGATGACAAATCAAGTTAGACAATTAACAGATAACATGAATCACATATCTCACGGAGCAAATTCAAATACTACTGAAGAAGCCTTCGAATATCCTAAGACTCATCATGACATCATAACAGAGGATGAGGCTGAGCAGTATCAAGAATCTGAGATATCGGTTCAGGAACCTGCACCAACAAAGTCTCAATTTGATTTTTATTATTCTGATTCTGACGAGGATGAAGCTGAGTTGTTTGTACCAACTGCAATAACAATTGAGGATGGATTCTGTATCCTCAAAATGAATATCTTGGAGATTCCATTGTACAAATATTTGAAGAAGATCTACCTGAGCCAATCATTTCACCCAAATCAGAGGATGAAGACCTACAATCTGACATTTCTTTTCATCATCAGGTTGACAATTTTGAAGCATGTATTTCACAGATGACAGATGAAGAAGAACTGAACGAGGAAATTTTGAAATTCATCTGTGAAGAAAATGTGGAGCAAGAAACAGAGCAAATGGAGGAGCAAATGTCTGAACTTATCAAAGATCCAGAACATTCAGGAAAAACATCGCTGTTTTGGGGAGTACAATTTAAAGATATCACACAGAAGTTTGACAGAATGAAACTTCCATTCCAAGTCAAGCACCATACAAGACCTCCTGATTTTCTTTCTTTCTTTTCAGGAACCACTGGAGCAACAAAGATTAAAAAAGGTGGCACAAGCACTGAATGAGACAAAACTTTTTTGCCACTTTACCGTTGGAAGAGACCTTTCAAAAGCAACGCTCATGGAAATGTCTTTAATCGGACATCCAAAACGACGCTGAAACCTCCTTGACATATAGATTTCAGTCACGTCTGGCTGAAGACGAAAAATTTAGCGCTAGTAGGGGAGGCAACCCATTTAACCAGGTATTATCTTCTAAACTCTTCTTCTACTGTTAAGACATTGAGGACAATGTCTCATTTAGGTTTGGGGGTGAGGAATAGTTAATAGTACTTGTTTGTATTGTGTTTTTATTTTTAGTCCAAAATTTTTCGAAAAATACAAAAAAAAATTAAAAAATAAAAAAAAACAAAGGGCATATTTAAAGATAGGTGATGGTTTGGTGTCTTCCTTCACTCACTACCTTTTATAAGGAAAAGCTGTGGAGGCACCTAGATAATCATTCACTTGTAGCGTGTTGTGACAGACTAGTTTGGAGGACTCATTGTTTATTCCTGACAACAAGCGATAAGAGCCTAAGGGGCTTGGGTATTTAAGTGAGCCTCGCTCCACCTTCCCTCTGGGGAATCTACAACGGGAAGTCCATTCGACAGTTAGTCACACACCATAAATTCGTTGGCACGTACCATAAGGTATAAAAAAGGTGCGTTCATTTGGTCGCTTGAACCCTTGAGTGGGGAGTCCTAGTTATGAACAATCCTTCGTCAGCGAGAGCCTTTGAAAAAAAAATGTAAATTTAGTTTTATGACTAGTAGAAATATGTGGTTGTTATGTTGACTAAAAAAAGATGAAATTGGTAAGAAATAGCTGTGTAAGGAATTTCCACTCCTGAGACGTATTTCAAACCTAATTCAAAACAAGTTAATTTTGTTTATTCACTTTGAATTATTAAATCTGTAAATTCTCCATAAAACCGACTAAAATGAATCTTCATATACTTAGCGGATATTATCAACATGCATGGTAACATACGGACATAGGATAAAATTCAAAAGTTTGTAATATTCAGTGCTTAAGTTTAATTGGAGAGAAACATCTCAAAAAGTAATGGAATAAAAAAAAAAAATACATATGAGATCCGAGTTATTAAGTCTGTAAGGGTATTTTAATACCTAGTGCCCTAAAACCAACTGGTTTGGGAGTCATTGGCCCAAAACTCGTTACATGGATCAAAAAAATGATGAAAAAATTATATATGTGTATATATATCTGAAGTATGAGTAATTAAGTCCTTAGGGGTGTCTTAACACCTGATGCCCTAAAGCCAACTGGTTTGGGAGTCACCGACCTAAAGCTCGCTACATAGATGGAAGATATTGTATATAAATAAAAAAAAAGAAAATAGAGAAAAAATCAAAGAAAAAAATCAGAAAAATCAGAAAATTTATTCCATTACTACAAAAAGATGTGAATTCTGATAAGACTTTATGACAAAAATATTACTCCCTTATCAACTGCACTTATGACCGTTGTGGGCAAAAATGAGTTGTTTAATATTGTTGGCTGTGTATATGAAGAATGGTAAAAATAATCGGAGAATTTACTTATTTAGTAATTTAGAATGAAACAAAACAAACTAATAACTTGGAGTAGAAGTTTCACATGATTAGTCACTAACTTCTTTATTCTCTTTTCTCTTGTCTTTTTGCTTTTGTGTGCATTAGTTTCACTATTTTTTACTTTTATAAAAATGTTTGTGGGTTATCATTGCTGTAAACCCTCACGAGACTACAACTCGTCCACTAGGGACACCTATGGGTTTAAAGGCTTGTTGCATATGCTAAATGCAATCGTGATCCCTACGAAAGTGGCTTAGTTAAAATTTATTATGTTATTTTATTTTGTATTTTGCTCGAGGACTAGCAAAATGTTAGGTTTGGGGGTGTGATGAGTGATAAATGTATCACTATTTCCCACTCATTTAACTTAATATTTTGTATAGTTTCTTGAGTTTTGTGAATATTTTGATATGTGTTTTGTGTTATTTTGTAGATAAATAAAGTTTCAGGACATTCTGGAGGTGATTTGGAGCAAAACTGTGAAATTTGGTGAAATTGGCAAAAAAGGTATTTTGGTAATTTTTGGGCGTCCCGACAACAAAGGGTATTTTGGTAATTTTGGACATCCCGACACCGCGAAAATAAAGTTCCAAAGACATTCTGGAGATGATTTGGAGCAAAACTGTGAAATTTGACGAAAATGGTATTTGGTAATTTTTGGGCGTCCCGACACCGATGGTATTTTGGTATTGCACCACCATGCCACATGTCAAAAAATTCAACGAGCCGTCTTTTTTAGCACACCATGCCACGTGTCGAAAAATTCAGCGATCCAAAAAAATAATAATAAAATAATAAAAAAATAAAAATCAGAAAAATAATAATAAAAAATTAGATTTTTTTGCCTATAATAGATTTCGAATTTTAGTTTCAAATGTAAAAATCCTCTGTAAATACTTATATAATAGAGAGTTCTTCATATTTTCTTCATATATTCAGTTTATTTACGCTTTGTAGTAGTAATTCTATTCAACATGAGGGAGTAACCTCACCATGCTGAGGGAAGGTAATTAAGGTAATTCTTTTACTTTTGCTTTTTAGATTAATCTCCCTAAAAAAAATAATATAAACTATTAAAATCTGAATTAATAAAGGATACCGCCATTTTCGGACGGTTGGTTATTAAATTTAATCTGGTTAAACCTTGACTTAATGAGGATACCGCCATACTGGACGGTTGGTTTAAGTTTATATTTCTGTTCCGCCTTATGGCTGGTATATTTGAAATTGACATAATCAGGATACCGCCATTCTGGACGGTACGGTTGGTTTAAAATATCACAAGATTATATATTATTTTATGGGAGATATCTAAATAGTGAATAGTAGAAGTTAATTCCTTTTACCTTAGCATTTCTTTTTATTACTTTTCAGCAATTTCATTTGATGTCTTTTAAGTTTTTATTAGTTTTAGCTATGATTGTAACTAATTAAATATCTAGGGTTGTGATAAAATCTAATATAACCGGTTTTAAAAGGGTTAGATTATAGTTTGAGTAATTTAAAAGAGTTATTTATTGAGTCATAATCTTAATGCATTTTTATTAATTGGCCATTAATAAAATTGATTTAGATAAACTTAAAATGAACTAGACATAGAGATTTTAAGTTAAAGACCACAGACTCAATAACCCACGATCTTCCTTAAGGATAGATAACCCCTTTAATAGATTTCCTTACAGGATAGGAATATACCTGTTGGGCGGGGGTAGTCATAATTGGAACTCAATCTTAATGAATCTAGGTAATTTAATTGACATAGACATATGGTTCAATTGGATTATACTAGGTAATTTGTAAATGATCATTCGGAAGAGGCTTTTACATAATTTAGTGTTCCAGATTAATAATTCAATAATTTACCCAACTATGATATACTACTTCATCTTTTAATTAATATTGGAAGAATTCACAACCCTATATAGTTTTAATCTTCATTAATCTTCTTCAATTTCTTTTACTTGTTTTTAGAATCATCATCCTTTAAAATCAACAAATCATCTTATTAGATATTTGTAAATAAATAGTATCAACAATTAATAGCAACAGTAGGAATAAGTTCTCGTGGGATCGATATTTTTATACTACTTGAACGATACGTGCGCTTGCGTTATACGTGTTGGTTTTACGCCGGTCAAGTTTTTGATTGTTGATACTATTATTTACAAATATCTAATAAGAAAAAGAAAATACTAAGGAAAATACAAAAGACACAAAAATCTAGGGTTGTGAATCATTCTAATATCATTTAAAAGATGAAGTATTTAAACCATAGTTAGGTAAATTATTGAATTATTAATCTGGAACACTAAATTATGTAAAAGCCTCTTCCGAATGATCATTTACAAATACCTAGTATAATCCAATTGAACCATATGTCTATGTCAATTAAATTACCTAGATTCATTAAGATTGAGTTCCAATTATGACTACCCCCGCCCGACAGGTATATTCCTATCCTGTAAGGAAATCTATTAAAGGGTTATCTATCCTTAAGGAAGATCGTGGGTTGTTGAGACTAAGGTCTTAAACTTAAAATCCCTATGTCTAGTTCATTTTAAGTTTACCTAATCAATTTTATTAGTGATCGGTTAATAAAAAGCATTAAGATTATGACTCAACAAATAACTCTTTTAATTACCCCAACTATAATCTAACCCTTTATTAATACGGTGATATTAGAAATCATCACAACCCTAGAATACTAACTTAGTTACAACACATAGTTAGGACTAGTAAAACAAAGATAAAAATTACTAAAAAGTAAATGCAGAAAAATAAATAAAATGCTAAGGAAAAAGGAATTAACTTCTACTAAATACTAATTAGAAATCTCCCATAAAATATAATATATACTTGTGATAATTTTATCAACCAGCCATAAGGCGGTAATATTTGTTATTAAACCAGCCATAAAGGCGGAACAGAAATATACCAGCCATAAAGGCGGAACAAAATAAACCAGCCATAAAGGCGGAATAATTATTTAATAACCAACCGACCAATCTGGCGGTATCCTTATTAAGTCCGGTTATAAATAGTTTATATATTAATTTTAGGGAGATTAATCTAAATAGCAATAGTAAAAGAATTACCTTTTTACCTTAGCGGTGAAAAGTTACCTACACATAGTAAATAGTAAAAATTGTAAGAAGTAAGAAAGTAAAATTACTATTACTATTAAAAAGTAATTAAAAATTTTACAAAACTTAAACTAAAATATTCTAGAGAGAGAAGCTCTCAATTTAGAACTAAGAAAAGAGAGAGAAAGGTGTAATGAATTATGAAAATTCGATCTCTATTTATAGGCTCGATAAGGGTCCGGCGTCGCGACGCCCAAATTGCACTAGCGTTGCGACGCTGGGTACAGTTCGACACGTGTCACGCGCTGGTTGGTCGGCTCAGAATCTTATCCGATAACGTGGCACTGTTCATGACGTCATCGCTTGCGTCACTCTGACGTGTCAACTGTTCATGACGTCATTGCTTGCGTCACTTTGATGATGTGGAAGGTGATGTGGCGACACGTGGGGCGGCGGCCGTCGGACGAATGAAATGTTGACACGTGTCACGCTGTGATTGGCTGATGGTGACGTGGCATGTTGACTCGGTTGACTTGCTGACGTGGCTGATGATGTGGCATGACACATGGATCGTTGACACGTGGCAAGGCGCATTTTAGCATCTCCGTTGTGATGGTGACACGTGGCTCGGCGCACGTTAGCAAAGTCAAACTTTTTCTCTGATTCTGATTTGTGGACCCGGCGCATTTTAGCAGATTCGGCGCACTCTGGGCGTCGCGACGCGCACGGCTTCAGCGTCGCGACGCTGAAATGACGATTTTGCCCTTTTTGTCCAATTTTGTCCATTTTGCCCCAAAACAGCTCCAGAATGTCCTGAAACTTTATTTATCTGCAAAATAACACAAAATACATCAAAACGTTCATAAAACTCAAGAAACTATACAAAATATTAGTTTAATGAGTGGGAAATAGTGATAGAAATACCACTCATCACACCCCCAAACCTAACATTTTGCTAGTCCTCGAGCAAAATATAAAATAAAATAACATGAAAATAAAATTTAACTAAGCCACTTTCGTAGGGATCACGGTTGCATTTAGCATATGCAACAAGCCTTTAAACCCCTAGGTGTCCCTAGTGGACGAGTTGTAGTCTCGTGAGGGTTTACAGCAATTGATACCCACAAACATTTTACAAAAGTAAAAAGGCAGTAAAACTAATGCACACAAAAGCAAAAAGGCAAGCGAAAAGAGAATAAAGAAAATAGTGACTAATCAGATGAAACTTCTACTCCAAGTTACTAGTTGTTTTGTTTCTTCTAAATTACCAAATAAGTAAATTCTCCGATTATTTTTACCATTCTCCATATACACAGTCAACAAATATTAAACAACTCATTTTTGCCCACAACAGTCATAAGTGCAGTTGATAAGAGAGTAATATTTTTGTCCTAAGTTCTATCAGATTTCACATCTTTTTGTAGCAATGGAATATTTTTTCTGATTTTTTTTGATTTTTTTCTTTGATTTTTTCTCTATTTTTTATTTATATACAATATCTTCCATCTATGTAGCGAGCTTTAGGTCGGTGACTCCCAAACCAGTTGGCTTTAGGGCATCAGGTGTTAAGACACCCCTAAGGACTTAATTACTCAGACTTCAGATATATATACATATATATAAATGTTTCATCATTTTTGATCCATGTAACGAGTTTTGGGCCATGACTCCCAAACCAGTTGGTTTTAGGGCACTAGGTATTAAAATACCCTTACAGACTTAATAACTCGGATCTCAGATGTTGTTTTTTTTTTATTCCATCACTATTTTTTTAGATGTTTCCTCCAAATGAACTAGAGTACTGGATATTACAAACTTTTCAATTTTAGCTTATGTCTGTATGTTACCATGTATGTTGATAATATCTGCTAACTAAGTATATGAAGATTCATTTTAGTCAGTTTTATGGAGATTTTACAAATTTAATAATTCAAAAGTGAATAAACAAAAATTAACTTGTTTTGAATTATGTTTGAAATACGTCTCAGGAGTGGAAATTCCTTACACAACTATTTCTTACCAATTTCATCTTTTTAGTCACATAACGACAAAACATTTCTACTGGTCATATAACTATAATTTACATGTGGTTTTAAAATTTTAATCAAAGGCTCAGTTTATGGTGTGTGACTAACTGTCGAATGGACTTCTCGTTGTAGATTCCCCAGAGGGAAGGTGGAGCGAGGCTCACTTAAATACCCAAGCCCCTTAGGCTCTTATCGCTTGTTGTCAGGAATAAACAACGAGTCCTCCAAACTAGTCTGTCACAACACGCTACAAGTGAATGATTATCTAGGTGCCTCCACAGCTTTTCCTTATAAAAAGGTAGTGAGTGAAGGAAGACACCAAACCATCACCTAGCTTTAAATATGCCCTTTATTTTTATTAATTTTTTTTTAATTTTTTTGTATTTTTCGAAACATTTTGGACTAAAACTAAAAACATAATACAAACAAGTACTATTAACTATTCCTCACCCCCAAACCTAAATGAGACATTGTCCCTAATGTCTTAAACAGTAGAAGAAGAGTTTAGAAGATAGTACCTGGTTAGTTGAAATTCTACAGGAAATTAAAGGTTAAGATCCAGATTTATTCGACGCTTCTTACCACGATCGTCCTCGGACCATTTTATCTTTGAAATGATAGGGTCAACTTGTGGTACATAGGCTATGAGTTGGTCAAGTAGATCTGGAGCAGACCTAGCAGTAAAAAGGAGTTCTTTCATAGGTTTTGACACGAACCCATTTCTCCGAGCATCATCAAGAAACACACAAAGAAAATCATAAAATCCATCAACGTTGAGTAGTCCAAGCGGTTTCTGGTGTATGTTCAGGTTCGCCCAAGATAGTACAATAAAAATTTCCTCCAATGTACCTAAGCCACCTGGCAAAGCAATAAAAGCATCAGAACGGTTAATCATTTCTACCAGTCGTTCAGACATACCTGGCACGATCAGTTCCTCTCCATTTGTTGATCCAATAAGATTCGCCTCTGCCAAGGGTTTTGGGATG
This sequence comes from Zanthoxylum bungeanum, assembly GCA_019454045.1. Taxonomy (NCBI): domain Eukaryota; kingdom Viridiplantae; phylum Streptophyta; class Magnoliopsida; order Sapindales; family Rutaceae; genus Zanthoxylum; species Zanthoxylum bungeanum. The sequence goes on along the minus strand of SKCR01036365.1, from coordinate 70,752 downwards.
ATTCCCAAAACATGACTGCCTCCTTCCTGTACGTCCTTTGAAACGATCCCCATAAGTCCAAGATTTCCTCCGTCATATATTAAGTGCATATTCCTTGCTGCTAAGACTCGACCCAATTCCTGTGCTGCCTCTATGTATTGTGGTTTAGTACCAACAGTACTACCGCAAAACACACAGATGTTTTCAACTCGTCTTCTTGAAGTGGTTTCCATTTTTTTTATGTATTTCTTTCTCAACTATGGATGCCTTCAAAAGTGCAATGACGGGCTGAATTTGTAGTACCTGAAAAGGGTGAGTAATAATAGCACTAGTATCTTCCAAGGAAGCTTGTTAGCAAAATAAAACAAAAGAAATCGTGAAAGGTCAAAAAGTCTGGATCTTGTCTACGAAAATAATGATAATTTCAATAGAAAAGCAAATCAAAGTAATAATTAAGGCAACAGAATTGTGTACGCAATACGCCACTTGCTTAGTATAAATTCATTAGGATGCGTCTCAAGAAATCATTCTTTACTCAGCCATCACAAATGAAATAACTCTCTTCTTTACGATTGTCAAACACCATTCCTTCTGTCTTAAAATGCTCCGTTCGTGCTTTTCCTGCAAAAATAACACACAATATTAAAAAGTTCACACAAAATATGAAAACAGAAATTACAAAAAATTGCATGGGTTGCCTCCCGCTAGCGCTAAATTTTTCGTCTTCAGCCAGACGTGACTGAAATTCATCTGTTAAGGAGGTTTCAGTGTCGTTTTGGATGTCCTATCAAAGACAATTCCGTGAGCGTTGCTTTTGAAGGGTCTCTTCCAACGGTAAAGTGGCAAAAAGAATTTTGTCATATTTAGTGCTCGTTCCACCTTTTTGATATTTGTTGCTCCAGTAGTTCCTGCAAAGAAAGAAAGAAAATCAGGAGGTCTCGTATGGTGCTTGACTTGGAATGGAAGTTCCATTCTGTCAAGCTTCTGTTTGATATCTTTGGTTTGTACTCCCCAAAACAGCGATGTTTTTCCTGAATGCTCTGGATCTTTAATAAGGTCAGACATTTGTTCTTCCATTTGCTCTTTTTCTTGCTCCACCTTTTCTTCACAGATGTATTTGAAAATTTCTGCATTCAGCTCTTCATCTGTCATCTGTGAAATACATGTTTCAAAATTGTTAACCTGAAAAGAAATGTTAGATTTTAGGTCTTCATCCTCTGATCTGGTTGAAATGATTGGCTCAGGTAGATCTTTATTAAACATTTGTGCAATGGAATCTCCAAGATCTTCATTTTGAGGATACAGAATTCCATCCTCAATTTTTGATGTATTTGGGACAAACAGCTCAGTTTCATCCTCGTCAGAATCTGAATAATAGAAATCAAATCGAGACTTTGTCGGTTCGGGTTCCTGAACTGATACCTCTGGTTCTTGATTCTCCTCAGCCCCCTCTTTTGCTAAAGTGTCATCGTGAAATGTTTGGTACTCTGAGGCTTCATCTGAAAATGATTCTTGAGGTATATAACTCTGGTTTTCTATTAATTGTCTGATCTGATCTGTCATTCTCTGTATGGATCCTGCGTTACTCTGAATTTGTGCATCAAATTGAACTGCTTGTTCTTTGAACATGTGAATCAATTGATCTTCCTCAGATGGTTCTGGTTCTTGATAAGAATCAAAGGAAGATGGTGGATAAGATGAAAAATGTGATGATTCTTCGTACCTTGGTTGTTTCCAAAAATTCTGCCACTCTGAAAGGTAAATACATTGATCGCTCGGGTGGTTACCATCACATATTACACATCTCCCCATTTCATTCTGTTGAGCAAATGTAGTATTGCTTGATTCTGGCATCCAGTGATAATCGTTGGGCTCAACAACAGGCCTCAGAAAACCGGACTGTTGCTCCCAGATGTGGGGTGTATCTTCTTGTAAAGCTTGTAATCTTTCAATCTCCCAGTAGTGTTCCATTTTTTTAATCACCTGAAAACAAAAGAAATAAAAATTACAAAATAAAAGAAAGAAAATTAGATATAAGTAAATTTGATAGTTTCAAAATTAACAACTCAAGAAAAATAAGTCCCCGGCAACGGCGCCAAAAACTTGACCGGCGTAAACACACACGTATAACGCAAGCGCACGTATCGTTCAAGTAGTATAAAAATATCGATCCCACGAGGACTTAATTCCTACTGTTGTTATTAATTGTTGAATCTATTTATTTACAAATATCTAATTAAATGGAGAATAGAGATTGTTTGATTGATTTGATTTGTAAGTGGCGTTGCTAAATAAAATAAATAAAAAGATAAAAGAAAATACTAAGGAAAATACAAAAGACACAAAAATCTAGGGTTGTGAATCATTCTAATATCATTTAAAAGATGAAGTAGTTAAACCATAGTTAGGTAAATTATTGAATTATTAATCTGGAACACTAAATTATGTAAAAGCCTCTTCCGAATGATCATTTACAAATACCTAGTATAATCCAATTGAACCATATGTCTATGTCAATTAAATTACCTAGATTCATTAAGATTGAGTTCCAATTATGACTACCCTTGCCCGACATGTATATTCCTATCCTGTAAGGAAATCTATTAAGGGTTATCTATCCTTAAGGAAGATCGTGGGTTGTTGAGACTAAGGTCTTAAACTTAAAATCCCTATGTCTAGTTCATTTTAAGTTTACCTAATCAATTTTATTAGTGATCGGTTAATAAAAAGCATTAAGATTATGACTCAACAAAAACTCTTTTAATTACCCCAACTATAATCTAACCTTTTTATTAATAAGTGATATTAGAAATCATCACACCCTAGAATACTAACTTAGTTACAACACATAGTTAGGACTAGTAAAACAAAGATAAAAATTACTAAAAAGTAAATGCAGAAAAATAAATAAAATGCTAAGGAAAAAGGAATTAACTTCTACTAAATACTAATTAGAAATCTCCCATAAAATATAATATATACTTGTGATAATTTTATCAACCAGCCATAAAGGCGGTAATATTTGTTATTAAACCAGCCATAAAGGCGGGACAGAAATATACCAGCCATAAAGGCGGAACAAAAATAAACCAGCCATAAAGGCGGAATAATTATTTAATAACCAACCGACCAATCTGGCGGTATCCTTATTAAGTCCGGTTATAAATAGTTTATATATTATATTTTAGGGAGATTAATCTAAATAGCAATAGTAAAAGAATTACCTTTTTACCTTAGCGGTGAAAAGTTACCTACACATAGTAAATAGTAAAAATTGTAAGAAGTAAGAAAGTAAAATTACTATTACTATTAAAAAGTAATTAAAAATATTTACAAAACTTAAACTAAAATATTCTAGAGAGAGAAGCTCTCAATTTAGAACTAAGAAAAGAGAGAGAAAGGTGTAATGAATTATGAAAATTCGATCTCTATTTATAGGCTCGGATAAGGGTCCGGCGTCGCGACGCCCAAATTGCACTAGCGTTGCGACGCTGGGTACAGTTCGACACGTGTCACGCGCTGGTTGGTCGGCTCAGAATCTTATCCAATAACGTGGCACTGTTCATGACGTCATCGCTTGCGTCACTCTGACGTGTCAACTGTTAATGACGTCATTGCTTGCGTCACTTTGATGATGTGGAAGGTGATGTGGCGACACGTGGGGCGGCGGCCGTCGGACGAATGAAATGTTGACACGTGTCACGCTGTGATTGGCTGATGGTGACGTGGCATGTTGACTCGATTGACTTGCTGACGTGGCTGATGATGTGGCATGACACATGGATCGTTGACACGTGGCAAGGCGCATTTTAGCATCTCCGTTGTGATGGTGACACGTGGCTCGGCGCACGTTAGCAAAGTCAAACTTTTTCTCTGATTCTGATTTGTGGACCCGGCGCATTTTAGTAGATTCGGCGCACTCTGGGCGTCGCGACGCGCACGGCTTCAGCGTCGCGACGCTAAAATGACGATTTTGCCCTTTTTGTCCAATTTTGTCCATTTTGCCCCAAAACAGCTCCAGAATGTCCTGAAACTTTATTTATCTGCAAAATAACACAAAATACATCAAAACGTTCATAAAACTCAAGAAACTATACAAAATATTAGGTTAAATGAGTGGGAAATAGTGATAGAAATACCACTCATCATACACAACAACAATTTGGGCCTGGTTCGTTTAATCCGACTAAACAAATTTTCGGTCGCGACGTAATTAAATCTAATTTAATTAAATAATTATGCCTCACAAAATTATTATTAAAGTCGCTTACGAATTAATTCCAAATTATTTCGTTCGCTAGAATTAAAATCCAATTTAATTCCGCGTTGAAATCTGATTTCATTTAATATATCTAATATATTATTTAGCCCAATTAAATAAATTAAATAGTAAAATCTAATTTAACTATTAAATTTATTTTACCGATTAATTCCAAATTAATCGTGTTCTCTCCTCTCGACGAATTTAATCCCAGATAAATTCTCAACGCAATTAATCTCAGATTAATTTTCTCTTTAGTAATTAATCCCAGATTAATTTATTACCGTAATTAATCCCATATTAATTCTCTCTCTCTCTTAATTAATCCCAGATTAATATTGTTCGAGTCAAATATCATCGGTGAATATTTGGGATGCGACCCAAGAGATCCCTGGATATGTTGGCAGTAAATACGGTCATCGGACTATCCGAACACGTGCGTACCCGGTACCACATTTTCACTGATTTACAAGACATGGTTGGCTTCTAGCAAAGCACCGTGCCTACCCAATTCTCTAGAAATATTCTTTTACGGAATACAAGATCTTTGTCAGGCGTAGTATACGTAGTATTGCGCATTACGATCTAGTATCGGATGTCACATGCTAGGCCTGAGGCTGGAGTTATGTCTGCCCCGTACGAAACATATATCAGATCATTAGAAACTAGTCTCTTTATTATCGGAAAGTCATGACCTAGTCATACTTCTCCGATGGCTATAGCACTTAGAGTACCAGTTCTGTATCCCTGCGTGATCATCATCTCCATATGACTGAAGTGATACTTCCATCTTGACATCACACCCAATACACTACGATTCTCAGTATACCTTGAAGAGGTATACACAGAACCTGTTAAAGCCCTGGACGACCAAAACCAAAGTATACTGATTGTCACAAGTATTAGCGATGCAAGTCTCAGGTTAAGATCAAATACACCTACCGTGATTCGGATTCCCATAGACACATAGTCATACTACCAACGGGATTCCGAAGGGTCTATCCAAAGCGAAGCTGTTTTCGTACCATCGGTAAACAGAACCTCCTATTACACTTGCATGAGTATCCAATACCCAAATATATAATAACTATGCCGTTACGCTTCCATAACACGCACAAGTGTAATTCTAGCCTATTCTGCATTATCGATGTCCAGTCTCGATAATACTACGACTATGGATATTTAATGATTAAACCTTACGTGGATTAATACTTTCTCATATTTATTAATCCGGTACTAATCATATGGACTTTTATCATTTATTTATCCCGGTAATCCAATTACAAATGTAAAAGAGTAATTTCCTTTGCCACATAGTTAATTTGTACAACAACACCATGTTCTGTACAAATAGTGATGCTATGGGTCATATATGTCCAACAAGGAGAATATCAAGGCTCGCATCAGACGTTAAAAACAATCTCTTAGGAGGCCTTGATATTCTATTCGACTTACGTAGAACTTGTGTTATAGATCATTCACCTAGTTGGATCTCTGGTCACATTTACAACCAATTGGTTTAACTCATTCAGGAAGTTTAACCAAGTCCTAGACTTGATTGTCATGCATAGAATCCATCTCGGACTTCATGGCTTACTGTCATTTTCCATAATCTATATCCAATATCGCCTCTTTATATGTTGTCAAATCTGTTTCCTCCAAGAGGAGAACATCTAGGTTCGCATCAGACTTTAAAAATAATCTCTTAGGAGGCCTTGATATTCTATTCGACTTACGTAGAACTTTTTTTATAGATCCTCCACCTAGTTGGATCTCTGGTTCCATCTCAAGTTCCTCAATGTTGGGATCAAACTTATCGAGTTCAATCTTTCTACAATTCATTTTTTCTCTCAAAAAATCCTTTTCAAGAGAAGTGAAAAAACGAGCAACAAATATATTTCGTTGCTCAGAATCGTAGAATTGATATCCCAAATAATTTTCAGGATATCCAACGAACCTATATTTATATCCCATGGGTGCTAGTTTATCCATTTGCACAACTCTAACGTATGCAAGACAACCCCAAATCTTTAAATATTTAATATTTAGATTTCTACTGAACCATATTTGATATGGGGTTATAGAAACAGATTTCGATGAAACTCTATTACGTATGTGGGGAGCAATAAGTAAAGCATAACCCCAAAGGTAATATGGAAGATCTGTATATATAGCTCATCATAGATCGCACCATATCCAATAAAGTATGATTTCTCCATTCAGACACACCATTGTATTGAGGAGTTCCTGGTGGGCTATATTAGGCGAGAATCTCATTCACCCTTAAATAACTTCTGAATTCGTCGCTCATGAATTCACCACATCGATTTGATCGAAGGCACTTGATGAATTTCTCGATTTATTTTTCTACTTTATTTCGGAATATTTTGAACTTTTCAAACATTTACAATTTTTGTCTCATCAAATAAACATATTCATATCTTGACTTATCATCTGTGAAAGTCACGAAGTATATTGAACCATCATGAGTGGCATGATTTAATGGACCACACATATCACTGTCTACTAGTTCCAATAAATCTTCAGCACAATGTCCAACAAATAAGGCCTTTGTCATTTTCCCTTGGATAAAGGACTCACAAATTGGATAAGGATCTAAGATAAGATCTTCAATCAAACCATTCTTAACCAATTTTAATAGACGTCTAACACCTATGTGGCCCAATCTCATATGTCATAATTCTGTATTATTTAATTCAGATCTTTTACTTGTATTTCCTATACATTAAAGACATATCTATATGTTTCCAAAACATAATGACAGATAGATAAAGAACATTCACATATCAAATAGTTATCTTTATCATATAAACATAAAGTACCATCATTAATGTTTATTTTATATCACTTCTTATCGAATATCGGTAATAATATTATATGTCTGATAAGAGAGGGTACATAATAACAGTCATGTAAAATTAATTTACATTTATTGTGGAGATATAAAATCATCGTTCCAATGGCTTTGACATCCAATGTCTAGCCATTTCAAACTTTAAGTTGGATCTACCTTTTGTTCATCCTTCTTTTAACCCTCATACTTGCATGGAGTTGCAAATATGAGTGGGACTTCCGGTTCTAACACCCAACCACTATTTGTATCTAAGGATAATGAGATGTCAATAATAGGAAAAATACAAAGCGTACCCGAGGGTCCTGCCTTTCCTTTCAGCTATGGAATATCTTTCTTCCAATGTCTAGACTTCTTACAGTGTAGACATGTATCACAAGCTACATGCGGTCTTGCAGCTTTGTGATGCTTGGAGTTTCTCTTTGATATCTTCTTCTTTCCCATTTTTATTTTCTTCGACTTTCTATAAGTCTTTGAAGAGCTTGCTCCATCATGGACGTACAAAGTGAGATAGTCTTTCTTCAAATTATGATCCGTCGTGCGTAACATATTATGAAGTCCTTCATAACTAGCTTGCACAGAATGCATCTGAAAGTTTAACACAAAGCCAGCGTAAGTACAGGGCAAAGAAGATAGAATCAAATTTTGGCCTAGCCGTTCATCATAATGCCCTGTCGTTCCAAATATCGATTTCAACAGGCAATAGATTGATCATCACATAGCTCAACTTTTCTAATTCCAAGATAAGGCCGATGTTCATTTTCTATTCAAAATAGTTCTCGGCTCTTTTCAATTTATTAGAATCCAAACGTCGCGCTAATGGATTTGCGGCAACTATCTACAAGACAATAATTAAACAGTAGTAGAACATCTTCATTTCAATATAAAACACTAATACGATTATGGATTTTAAATCTATTAGTGCCCACCCACTACTTTACATAATTCTGTAATCTCCCTTAAGAGAAAATTAGAAATTTGACAGTCAAAATTTCATACCTGGGAGTGGATTCCATGACATTTACTTCAGCCTCACAATAATGACGGTCTTGGCCTTCATAAACTCATTAGGTAGACCTCCAAGGTTAATCACATTCATGTGACTCATAAGTTTGGTCCTGAACTGTTTCTTATCCTCACAATGATGACTGTATTGGATTAAGACGAGTTCCAGGTGTATACTTGTCAATATGAAGTAATGATCTTCGTAAGTACACCCTCACAATAATGACGGTATTGGGTGACTACGTCAACTCATCAAGCTAAATCTAATATTTTATCGGAGCAGCATAAGTTCCGACCACTTATACCTTCACAATAATGACGGTATTGGACATAAGTAATAAGAACTTATTCATCTCCGTATCGAAAAAGACGGACCATCGTATAATGCTAAAATATTATTAATATTATTACTTAAAATAAAGTATCGCCTAATCACCAGAGAATTATGACAATCAAGTTATAAACATGCTTGGGTCAAAATAAAAATTTTAATTAAAAACATGCAATACATATCCAATATGACTTATTCATAATTAAATTAAAATTATAGAGGCACATATTCAAATACACGTCAAAATGCAACATGTGTTTTGTGATTAAGACCTGCGTTGATACCATTATGTTAGGGTAGTTGTGGAACCCATTGGGTCGGATCGATGCCCCGTGCAGCGAAAGTGGGTCTAACCCGTGGATACCAAGAATGGATATTTTTTAAATTATTTTATGAAATACTATATTTCGTTACGAGTCTGTAGGAAAAAACCAGGACCGAATCTGTGTCCGGAAACTTCGGAACATAGAAAATGAAGTTTCGGTGCTCATAGGTAACGACTCTCGGTGTGTCGATGTGCACATGATTGGGAATCGCAATGCCTAATCTATGAATGCTTGGCGTCGTGACACGCAAGGATAATTGTCACTATGTCGACAACTGAGAGGTAATTGTCGCGATGCTGGACTGTGTAAAATGTTGACAGTGAGCAAATTTACTTTAAATCTAATTCAAAACACTTCCAATTTTATTCAAACACTTCAATACACCTAAGAACCAATTTTAACATCAAAACCAACATCAACACATGTTATACAACAAACATACATGTATTCTGAATACATATACGTATTTTTTTGAATCAAAATATAAACCAAATAGAATCCTATAATAAAGTGACTCATGAACAATTTTAGGTCACTCAAAGGTGGTCAAGTGAATCTAGAATGGTAGCCATAGCTCCAAGCTATCATCTAGAGTTCAAAACTCTAATTTTATGTTCCATGTCCAACATGAACATTTTGACCCAACTACAAGCATATTGTGTTTATGCTTCTAAAGTATCCATACATAATTTATTAGCCTAATTTCAACGTCAAACTATGTTATTATATATCCAATACATAATACAAAATTATATGTTTCATTAATGATAACACCTCACTAATGAAAACATAGCTTTAGAGAAGATCAAACTTGTCTACCAAGCTTGATTCCAAGATCCAATATTCTTTTACTTGTTGAAATATTGTAGAGAACTTCCAAAGCTAGCAAGCTTGATTCAAAGATCCAATCTTCTTCTCCTTGTTGTTGTAGAGAACTTCCAAAGCTAGCAAGCTTGATATGAAGATCCAATATTCTTCTCCTTGTTGTTGTAGAGAACTTCCAAAGCTTCTCCCACAAAAACTTTACTTAGGCTAATATTTCTTTCTTTTGCTTAATGGTTGTTTTAGCTTACTTTTCCTTGATTAAAAACTTGCTCAAGTTTGCCTTTTATAGCAAAAATTATGTAATTTTTAATTAATAAAAGTTCTAATAAACTTTTATGTGGGTTTAATCCAATTTGTCCAAATCTGTATAATTAGGTGTGACTAATCACCTTTTTCTACCACTTTGATTTAATATAATTAAATCAAGACAAAGTTTAACCAATGGATTAGTTGATTGTATACCACTTTGATTTAATCCAATTAAATCAAGCCAAATACACCTATTATTAGACCCGGCCGGCGGTTCGGTTCCGGTTCAGAACCGAACCGAACCGGCCGGTTTCCGGTTCCACACTTAAGTGGAACCGGAACCTTGAACCGAACCGGAACCGACCGGTTCCGGTTCGGTTCCAAACCTTTTTTTTTTAAATTTTGAAAATTAATTAAAATAAATGAGATTAATTTTATAAATAAATAAAATTATTACATTGAAGAGCTTGAGCTTAAATTTTTAAAAATTTAAGTTGCCTACGTATCCTCCAAGGGTGAGAGGAATCAAAGCTCACGTAGTTCCATTACAATTTTAAGACATATCCCCTTTGTAAATTACAATTTTACAATTATCAATCATCATTATCAGTTGATCCTTCGGCTCCGGTTCCGCTTGCACTTGTTGTTGCACTTGCAGATGCATTATCGAACAAATCTTCAAAATCATCGGGGGCATCTTCTTGTTGTCTCAGATCAGCTCAAGTCCAATCATCCACACAAGCTGTTGCTTCTAGAGTGCTTGGATGTAATAAAGATCGCCTAGCTTCCAATATATTGCCTCCCAAGATGAAGGCTTGCTCAACCGCAACGGTGGAAATAAGTGCTGCCAATATCTCTTTGGCAATAATTGATAAAACATGATATATATTTTGATGTCGGTTCCACCATTCAAGGATTTTAAAATTTTTACTAACTAAACTTTCAGTAGAAAACTCGAAATTTGTAGATAAATAATTATCTAATTCGGGGTTATTAGTTGTCGTATCCCTAGCTTTTTTATTTCGTTGTAATAACCAACGATCTCCTGCGCTAAGTCTTGTTTGAATTACCGGTCCGCTACTACTAGATTCAACTAATGTTCATAAGTTATATCTTACAATATAATAATTAAATAAATCAATTAAATCATTTCTTAATTTCGTCATTATTCTTGTAATATCAATTTCAGCTAATATTCCGAAATAACCATAGTAAACTTGTAAAGCACCATTCAAACCTTCTAATTTAAATCTAGGATCAAAAACAGCAGCAATAAGATAAAGTAAAGGAATTTCTCTAAAATAATGCAACCATTTTACCTTTCATAGCAGTAATGGCTTCGAACAAAACATAATCATTAGGATCGCTAGTTTCAGCATGTTCATCCAAAGTACCAACAATATTCAAAATTTCAAGAACAAATAAATGTGATGTAGGATAATAAACACCACTAAAAATTAAAGTAGCGTTATTAAAAACTTTTAAAATTTCTAAATTTTTTTCACAAATATCCAATTGACTTGGATAAAGTGTGATATTTTGAACATGTTGAGAAAAAAAACTACATAATGTATCTTTGTATTGAAATGCTTGACATAAAAGAAAATAAGTTGAATTCCAACGTGTTGGAACATCTCTTGAAAATTTAATCGGTTTAATACCATTTATTTTACAAAACTTCATCCATTCTCTCTTAACTTGAGAATATGACCAAATACAGTTAAGTGTCGTTTTAATTGGATCAAGGAAAGGTGATAATAATTTTAGACCGTCTTGAACACATAAGTTAAGGACATGACATGTACAACGAATATGAAAAAATTGACCCCCTAAATTTGGTTGACATAAGGATTTTAAATCATTGATGGATGCAGTATTTGTAGATGCATTTTCAAATCCATTGTTAAAATTTTGTGCAGTAAACCATATACATCAAAAATTACCTTCATCATTCTATAAATATTATGTGCAGTATGTTGGTCATCAAAAACTCTAAATGCAATAAGTCGTTTTTGCATGGTAAATGATGCGTCAATCCAATGACAAGTCACACCCATGTATGAGTGTGTTTTCCAATGGTCACTCCAAATATCAGAACATATATAATATGACATTTCATCTCTTTAAATATTTCATTTAAAATAATTTTACCATCTTTATATAATTTAAAAATATGACGTTTTGTTGTGTTTCGAGTCATTCTACATGCAGAAGGGTTTAAAGCATTTTGCACGTAATTAGTAAAATGAAGTTTTTCACCAAAGCTTAAAGAAAGATGTGCCATACAAGTTAATTTCGCAAATTCTTCTCTATTTTTTACATCAGAATATTTAAATAAATCTACAGCACTCGTACCTCTACTAGATGATGCGTACCTGACCATTTGAGTTTGCGTCGTATCAATGCCAAGTTCAACCGGATGATGTTTTTCCATGTGCTTGATCATATTGCCGTATCCACCAGAAAATTTATAGGTAACCCCACAATAGGTGCAAATTGCTCGTTGTGAATCATCTTCTAGGCGTTCCAAATGAAAATGAATTTTGAAAATATCCGAGGACCGAGCCTTAACTTCTCTTCTCCGTGATTGTGCATCGACACTAGGGCCGCTCTCTTGGGTTGGCATATTTGACATTATATTCTCAGATGAGCTTGCCATTTTTCGTTTGAGAAATTAGGAAGAAAAATAAGAAAATTGAATAATTGCGATTTGCGAATGATAACAAATTAACAACTAATTGAATTGAGATTGAGAATAAGATTATAAGAGAATTGTATTGAATTGAGATTGAGAATAAGAGAATTATAGAAAATGAGAGAGTTGAGAATTTGGTGTGTTGAAATAATGAAAAATGAATCCTATTTATAGAGTTTTAGAATTTTTTTGATACCAAAAATGCCCATAAATATAACCGTTTTATTACCGTTATTAGGGATATGTTGGCTCCCTGCCCCCCAACTGCTACTAGCAGTTGGGGTTCCTATTGGAACCGTCGAACCGGTGGAACCGTACGGTTCCACCGGTTCCGATCGGTTCGAGTTGGGGTCGAACCCCAACTGAACCGGTCGGCCACGGTTCTGGAACCGGAACCTTCCGGTTCCAACCGGTTCGGTTTCGGTTCGGTTCCGGTTCCGAACCGGAGCCGTAGCCGGGTCTACCAATAATTACATATTTATATTTACCAAAATATCCTCAAATGAAAGAGATATTTATGAAATAACAACAAAGCTCTGGTGTGATTTTGAATTAATCCAATTTGGTCAAAGTAAATAATTAATGTTATCCAATAACACTTTATTTATTTTAGTTAATAATTATAATATCAAATATTAATTATTATAAAAAATTATCAGTTACCCAAATGCTCAATGAGTACACTTCATATTGTGGGACTCTCTAAGTCCAGACATGTTCGTCACATAAGCCTAGCTTATATGTACGCAATTCGCCACCTCCGAATTCGCGAAGAACACGAACGACATTTCTGAACTATACAAGTCGAGGTCATCACATGTGTTAACAATCCATCTGTTGTATGCTATCAGAGTTGTGCTTAGGAAACATAGATTACACTGTCAAGTTTTTGAGGCGCACATCTCATGTCGATATTTCCACAATTCTTTACAACTAATCAGAGCACTATTTCTGATATATTTGATCCATCCTAGGTGATCGGCTTTGGCCAAAGTCTTAAGAACCGTGACTTACTCACATAGATACCTAAACCCCTTATCGTACACATACGGGCAGATAGATCCTATCTTGTTACGCACTTGATTAACGAGTGCATCGGTCCACACCCAACGAACATCTAGCGGTCGGACCATGAAATGTCTCTGACATATATGGCATCAAAGTGTGGAGGATCACAGAAAAAATCAATGATATCTTATAGTCAGAGGATCACATATGCTACTCGACTCAATGAGATTCCTATTGACGGTGGTGTGTACTTCCAACTACTAGGAATCACCTCTGAGTCATTCAGTATTCGCTCCAACGAATACTCACATGTCTATATGAGCTTCCATTGCTCATGGTACATCAGGTTAAACCATTGGAAGTCCAATTCCAATATGCGACATGTGCTACTATTCTAGGTTATAGGAGTTCGACCGTATTCCAAAACCAACGACTATGAATATTTTGCTTTAAGAATAGTTTATAATAGTAATATTATCCCAATGTCAGACCACCCAGTGTCCAGGATTACTACATTACTATTCTAAGTTCGATGTCATTCTTAGCATATTTATATATCAATCTAATATACATAATGACATTATCATTAACAAAGTTGAAATGAAAATGTAGTTATTTTATTAATAAATAATAAAATATAATGTACAATACATTATTCGGATTGACGCTCCAAGCACCAACTCAATAAAAATATCCTCCAATGATAGAGATATTTATAAAATTACAACAAAGCCCTTGTGTGATTTTGGATTAATCCAATTAATCCAATTAGGTCAAAGTAAATAATTAATGTTATCCAATAACACTTAATTATTGCAGTTGATAATTATAATATCAAATAATATTTATTATAAAAAATTATCAGCTACCCAAGTGCTCAATGAGTACACTTCATATTGTGGGACTTTCTAAGTCCAGAAACATTCGTCATATAAGCCTAGCTTATATGTACGCAATTCGGCCACCTCCGAATTCGCGAAGAACACAATGACATTTTCTGAACTATACAAGTCGATGTCATCATATATTGATGAGGATTAAAAAATGTACAATTAATAAAAGATAAACTAATTATTTTACACTTAAAATTTCATTAATCCCCTTAATTTAACACATTTGTTAAATAATAATTATATTTATATTTTATTGTGATTTTTATTTATTGTGTCGGTAAAATACTGCTTCAGAAGCTCAACATGAAAAATGAATATGAGATCTGAATTACAGGACCCAAAAATCCTAAAAAGAGCGTGACAGCTAGATTCAAATCGGACTTGGAAAACATTCACCGTGTGCAGATTGGCGACAAAATGAGCTTATGATGTATTTACCCACCAAGATTTTATATAAAAAAATATTTTATACATATTATACTGGAGGTCCCACCAAGATTATATATATTATTTTAATATATATTATTATTAATTAAAAAATTCTATCAATTGCTTTCCACCTTTCGGTGGAAGGCAATTGCCAGCTTGCAAATTGCAAGCTGCAAGGGAGGTACGAGAAGAGGTGCTCAACACCTCAGTTTCTTCAGCCTGGGAGTCCATAGTTTTCTCTGAAATTTTATGAAATCTCAGCTCTTGTGTATTTTAATTTTTTAAAACTTTCTTGTAATTTTTTCCTCTCATTAATAAAATTATGTGTGTTTTTATTCAAATAATGAGTAGCTAATTTCATCTTGCTGGGGTAAAAGGTGAAAATTTTAATATAAAAATATAGATTAATCTTTTTTATATTATAATATATAATTTGTAATCTAATGATTAATATTTAATTTAAATGGATTAATTATTGACAAACATTGTTACCGCCTATATGGTTGGTTTTATTTATTTGGCATAATTGAGTACCTGAATGGACTTGTTACAGACAAATGCTATCACCACCTTTATGACCAGTTTTATTTGCTTTGCCAGAATTAATTCCTCAAATAAATTAACTGGATAATATTGAAAATTTATATATTATAAAAAATAAGATTTCTAAATTTGAAATATTAAAAGTGGATCCCCTAACCCCTCTATTTTATTTTATTGTCGCATTTTAATTTAAAATTTTCAATCACTTCAAACAATTCACTCTTTTTATTTTCAGTCGAATTATTATTTTATCTTATTAAATCTATTCTCTGTGGATCGACCCCGGATTTACCAGGTTATTTTATTACTTCGACACGCTCATACTTGGGAGTAAAGAACCATTTTGTGAGTGTGTCAAGTTTTTAGTGCCATTGTCGGGGAATATAATTTAGTAGATAAAATAATAATTTTTCGTTCTTTTTATTTTATTTTTTTCTTTTGTATTTCCTTTCTAACATACATAATTTCAAAAAGAAAGACAACAATACAATATCGGGAATCTGACTTTAAAAGACATTGTTTGTCAATCTATAAGAAAATTGGATGGGAAGCATATCATCGACCCATAGAGGGCGTTCAAGCCATTACTGGACATAAAACCAGGGGAAAATATGAGCCACAATCATAACTACTAGTACATATTGTTTTAATTTATTGCTTTGATTTCCTTCACTTTAAATTACTTTTTTGATTTACTTTAATTCGCTATTTTGATTTCCTTTAATTTTGCCGACAATATCTAAACTTTTGACTTTCAGGATCTATTTTATTGTTCATCTGACAATTGTCATTTGTCAGGTACTAGTGCTTTTATTACTCATCTTTTTCAGGATCCATAAATACAACTCATCATTTCCCTCTTCGACACATCCAGTTAAGAGAAAAAAATGGAGAAAACTTCAAGAAGACGAGTCACTAATATCTGTGAGTTTTGTGGAACTAGCTCTAGAACTAAACCAAAATTTATTGAAGCTGCAAAAGAATTGGGTAGAGTTCTGGCGGAAAGAAACATGCACTTAGTATATGATTGTGGCAATCTTGGATTGATGGGATGTGAATCAAATGCTGTTCAAGAAGGTGGCAGTCAAGTTTTGAGGATCATCCCAAAATCTTTGGTAGACGAAAACCTCATCGGAAAATCAAATGGAGAAGAATACATTGTCTCAGATATGTCTGATAGACTTACTAAAATTATTAATCATGTTGACGCTTTATTTCTTTACCAGGTGGGTTGAGAACATTGGAAAAAATATTCACAGTTGCGTCATGGGCGAACTTGAACTTTCACCGAAACCCATTGGACTACTTAATATTGATCACTTTTTCAATTTTATTTTAGTATTTCTTGAGGATGCCAAAAGATTTGGGTTCATTTCGAAACTGGTAAAAGATATACTTCTAATTGCAAGAAAAGCTAATGAATTAATTGACCAATTCTTAGCTTATGAACCAAAAATCGATCTCATTCTTTCCAAGTTGAATTGGTCTGAGAATGATCATGACAAGAAGCGTACAGTGGACTTGGATCTTAATCTGTAATATTTTTCTTTTAAATAGTCGTATATTCAATTGTCAATTCCACACTAATCAGATGATGTCTTCTAAACTCTATTTTTTCTTATTCAGACATCGGGGACAATGTCTCAATTTGGTTGGAGGAGTGGATGGTTGATTAGATGGTTTTCGTTTTTATATTTCATTGTTGTATTTTTCTTTAAAAAAACTTATTTTTCATTTTTTGTGTTGTTGTTTTATGTATAAAAGATATAAATTATATTATTTTTTCTTTGTTTTTATTTTGTGTGTAAAATAAAAAAAATATTGTGTTGATTTTCTTTAGTGTTTTTATTCAAAAAAAAAACTACACAAAAACCAACAATAAATAGATTTTTTATCATCCGGATCTCCCTGGAAGTCGGAGTCTGTATAACCCTTAAATTTTAGCTCATCTTCTCTATAAATTAGAAACTTATCCTTAGTACCCTTAAGATATTTCAGGATATGTTTCATGGTTGTCCAATGATCATTACCCGGATCAGATTGATATCAGCTAGTAACACTAACACCGAAACTTATATCAGGTCTTGTACATAGCATAACATACATAATGTTTCTAATAAAAGAAGCATATGGCAAGTTAGACATTCTAACTCTCTCTTTCTCAATCTGAGGTGCAATTTTCTTCGAAATCTGTATGTCATATCGAGAATGTACATTTAATGCACTGTAGTTGGTAAAATAGTACATTTCTAACATTTTATCTATGTACATGATTTTTATCATCCGGATCTTCCTGGAAGTCGGAGTCTGTATAAATATGCTAAGAATGACATCAACCTTAGAATAGTCATTTAGTAATACTGGACACTGGGTGGTCCGACATTGGGATTGTATTACTATTATAAATTATTCTTAAAGTAAATATTCCTAGACGTTGGTTTTGAAATACGGTCAAATTCATATAACCTAGAAGACTAGCACATGTTGTATTTTGGAATTGGAGTTCCAATGGTTTAACCAGACGTACTATGAGAAATGGAATCTCATATAGACATGTGGGTATTCGTTGGAGCGAATATTGAATGACTCACAAGTGATTACTAATAGTTGGAAGTACACACCACCGTCAATAGGAATCTCCTCGAGTAGAGTAGCATATGTAATCCTTTGACTATAGGATAACATTGATTTTGTGTGAGATCCCCCACACTTAGATGTCATATATGTCAGAAACCTTTCATGTTCTAGACTCTATATGTTCGTTGGGTATGGACCGATGCTCTCGTTAATCAAGTGCTTATCAAGATATGATCTATCGGCCCGTATGTGTACCATAAGAGGTTTAGGTGCCCATGTGAGTAAGTCACGATTCTTACGACTTTGGCAAAAGTCGATCACCTAGGGTGGATCGCATTAGTTGTAAAGAATCATGGACATGTAGACATGAGATGTGCGCCTCAAAAACTTGACGGTGTATTCTATGTTTCATAAGCATAACTCGGATAGCCTACGACGGAGGGATTGATAAACATATGTAATGACCTGAACTTGTATATTTCAAAAAGGTCGTTCGTGTTCTTCGTAAATTCGCAGGTGGCCGAATTGCGTACATATTAGCTAGGCTTATATGATGAACTTGTATGGACTTAGAGAGTCCCACAATATGAAGTATACTCGTTAAGCACTTGGGTAGCCGATTATTTTTTATAATAAATAATATTCGATATTATAATTATCAACTAAGATAATCAATAGTTATTGGATAATATTGATTATTTACTTTGACCTAATTGGACTAATTGGATTAATTCAGAATTACACAAGGGCTTAATTATAAATTCATAAATATCTTTACCATTTGAGGATATTTTGATAAATACAAATATATAATTTTTGGTGTATTTGGCTTGATTTAATTGGATTAAATCAAAGTGGTAGACATGTAACTAATCCATTAATTAAACTTTGTCTTGATTTAATTAGATTGGTACACAAAGGTGATTAGTCACACCTAATTATACATATTTGGACAAATTGGATTAAGCCCACATAAAAGTTGAGTAAAACTTTTATTAATTAAAAATTGCCTAAGTTTTGCTATAAATAACAAGCTTGAGCAAATATTTTAATCAAACTTAAGAAAGCTAAAACAAGCAATTCCTATAGAAGTTAGCCTAAGTTATAGAAGTGTTTAGAGAATCTTTGGAAGATCTCTACAACATTTCAACGATGAGAAATCAAGATTGGATCTTGGAGTGAAGCTTGCTAGCATTGGAATCAAGATTGGATCTTGGAGTCACACTTGCTAAACTTTGGAAGTTCTCCAACCATTTCAACAAATGAGAATGATATTGGATATTTGTATCAAGCTCACTAGTTAATGTTTGATCTTCTCCTAAGCTATGTTCTTCATTAGTGAGTTTTCATTAGTGAGACATATAATGATGAATTATGTATTGGATGCATAATAACAAAGCATAAAGTTGAAATTAGGCTAATGAATTGTGTTAGGATGCTTTGGAAGTATAAACACAATATGCTTGTAATTGGGTCAAAGATATTCATGTTAGACATGAAATAATTAATATGAGTTTGGAACTCTAGATTAAAGCTTAGAGTTAAAGCTACCATTCTAGAATAACTTGACCACCATTGAGTGACCTAGAATTATTCATGAGTCATTTCATTGTGGGATTCTAATTTGGTTTGTATTTTGATTCAAACAAATGCATATATGTATTTAGAATACATGTATGTTAGTTGTATAACATGTGTTGTAGTTGGTTTTGATGTTAAATTGGTCTTAAGGTGTATTGAAATGATAGGAGAAAATTGGAAGTGTTTAGGATTGATTTGAAGGTTAAAATGCTCTCTGCCAATATTTTACACAAGGCAGCTTCGCAATACTAACCTTCCAGCATTAAGACACTGAGCATTAGACATACGGGCGTCGCGACTCTCACCCTTGCACGTTGTGACTTCGGGACGTTGAGTTCTCAAAGATTTGGACGTGATGCGGAGACCCGGGCGTCACGACTCTAAGAGCTGATGAACATTAAAACTTCATTTTCTCCGTTTCGGAGTTTCCGGACTCCGATTTGGTTCCTTTTTTCCTACGGACTCGTATCAGAATGTAGTTTTCATTAAAATATTTAACCTATCCCTGATATCAATAGGTTAGACTCATTTCCGCTGTGCGGGGTACCGATCCGATCCTAGGGGTTCCACAACCTCCCCAACAAGATCTTCAATCAAACCATTCTTAACTAATTTTTATAGAAGTCTAACACCTATGTGGCTCAATCTCATATGCCATAATTCAGTATTATTTAATTCATATATTTTACTTGTATTTTTCTCTACCTTAAAAACATCTCTATATGTTTCCAAAACATAATGGCCGTTAGATAAAGAACATTCACATATCAAATAGTTGCTTTATCATATAAACATAAAACACTATCTTTAATGTTTATTTTATATCCGTCCTTATCCAATATCGGTAACGATATTATCTGTCTGATAAGAGATGATACATAATAATAGTCATATAAAATTAATTTACATTCATTATGTAGATCTAGAACAACTGTTCATATGGTTTTGATATCCAATGTCTCTCCATTCCCAACTCTAAGCTGGATATCCCATTTAATTAGCCTTCTTTTAACTCTCCTGGCTCGCATGGAGTTGCAAATATGAGTAGGACTATCGATGTCTAACACCCAACTACTATTTGCATCTAAGGCTAATGTGATGTCAAAAATAGGAAAAATACAAAGCGTACCTGGGGTTCCAGCTTTCATTTTCCAGTGTCCAGACTTCTGGCAGTGTAGACATACATCACGAGCTACATGCGGTCTTGCAGTTTTGTGCTTATTGGAGTTTCTATTTGATAACTTCTTCTTTCCCATTTTGATTTTCTTCAACTTTCTGGAAGTCTTTGAAGAGCTTGCTCCACCATATCGGTACAAAATAAGATTGCATTTCTTTAAATCATGCTCCATCGTGAGTAACATGTTATGAAGTTCTTCCTAAGTGGCTTGCATCGAATGCATAACAAAGCCAATATATCTCAATCATTTTGACTCCAAGACAAGACATATATTCATCTACTACTTTAAGTAGTTTGAGGCTCATTTCAGTTTATTGGAATCCAAAAGTTGCGCTAATGGATTTGCGGCGGCAGCCTTCTACAAGAAAACAATTAAACACTAGCATAATATTTTCATTTCAATATAAAAATACTAATACGATTATGAATTTTAAATCTATTAGTGTCATCCCACTACTTTACGTAATTCTGTAATCTCCCTCAACGGAAAAATAAAAATTTGACAATCAAAATTTCATAGCGGGAAGTGGATCCCATGACATTTACTCCAGCCTCACAATAATGACGGTCTTAGCCTTTATAAATTTATTAGGTAGACCTCCAAGGTCAATCACATTCATGTGACTCATAAGTTGGTCATGAACCGTTTCTTATCCTTACAATAATGACGGTATTGGATTAAGACGTGTTCCAGGTGTATACTCGTCAATATGCACTAATGAGCTTCGTAAGTACACCCTCATAATAATGACGGTATTGGGTGACTATGTCAACTCATCATGCTACATCTAATGTTTTAGTGGATCGACCCAAGTTCCGACCACTTATACCCTCACAATAATAAAGGTATCGAGCATAACTAATAAGAACTCATCCATCTCTGTATTGACAAGACGGACCATCCAATAATACTCAAACATTATTAATATTATTACTTAAAATAAAGTAATCACCTAATCACGAAGATTTATGACAATCAAGTTATTAACATGTTTGGGTTATAAAATAAATTTTAATTTAAAACATGCAATGCATTTCCAATATGACTCATGCATAATTAAATTAAAATTACAGAGGCATAGATTCAAATACAATTTCAAACATTTAACATGTGTTGTGTGGTTAAAACCTGCGCTGATACCATTCTGTTGGTATATGCTGCAAAAATGGTAATACAAGTCGAATTTCTGATCATCAATGCTACATCTCCGGTAAATATGATTATGGGTCGTAAATGGATCCAGGCATTGAAGGGTGTGGTATCAATCATGCACCAAGTAATGAGATGTCAGTCCTTGAATGAGCTGTATACCATCGATATTAAGGGTGATCCCCCCAAGGGAGGAGTACATAGGATGTCAGAGAAAGAGATACAGAGGTCCAGTGAAACCAGAGAACCAGCGGGGCCTGAGAAATTACAATTACAAGATTACCTACCAACCTATATGAAACACTTTAAGGATGAATCAAATAGTTAGAAACCACCATTGAGAATTCTAGAAGAGGTGATTCTAGATAAAACAGAGTCAGAAAAGAAGGTGCTGGTAGGAGCCTTATTGTCAGCTAGGGAGAAGGATGAGATAATGGAAATGCTCATGAGAAATAAGAATTTGTTCGCATAGACGCATAGAGATATAACATGGATAGACCCCGCAGAGGCAATTCACTGCCTCAATATTGATGCAAAGTTTCCACCAATCAATCAGAAGCAGAGGCTATTCATCCCTGAAAGGAACATGATCATCAATGAAGAAGTGGATATGTTCCTAGAGGTAGGGGCATATAACCTTTCCAATACCCTGATGGGTATCAAATGTGGTTGCGGTAGCCAAAAAATAATGATAAATGGAGAGTCTGCATCGACTATACCAACCTTAACAAGGCCTGCCTGAAGGATAGCTACATATTGCCAAAAATATACCAGCTGGTAGACGCCACCGCAGGGTATGAAATAATGAGCTTCTTGGATGCGTACTCAGGCTACAACCAGATCAAGATGAATGAAAAAGACAAGATACACATAGAAACACATTGCCTCCTTCAACATATTCCTCTAGCAGTTCCTCAGCAACAACAGTGTTCAGATCCTCCTGTCACATATGATCCACCTGATCTTCAGGCCTCTGAAACTTTTCATCCTCATGATTCCCACACTTCATCTTCATCTCCTTCTACCAATCATTTTTCCGCCACATCAAAAGTCATTCATTCCCATATATCTACTCACAATTTGCCTTCACAACCACCACCAAGCCATCCAATGGTAACTAGATCTAAAATGGGAATTTTTAAACCAAAAACCTATATGACAACACTCATATCTTCTTCTGCTGAGCCAACTAAGGTTTTAGTAGCCTTGTCAGATCCCGAATGGCATCAAGCTATGAAAGATGAAATTTTGGCTCTACAATCCAACAACACATGAACTTTGGTTAAGCCTTCTTATCATGTCAAAATCATTAGGAATAAGTGGGTGTTTAAGATAAAACACAACTCAGATGGATCCATATCACGATACAAGGCTCGTTTGGTGGTAAAGGGTTTTCATCAAACCTATGGTTTTGGCTACTCGAAAATTTCCAGTCCAGTTGTTAAGGCTTCAACTATACTGATTGCTCTAAGCATTGTTGTTTTGCATAAGTGGTTTATCAGACAAGTTGATGTGAATAATGTCTTTCTCAATAGAATTCTGAGTGAGTGATGAAGTCTATATGCAGCAGCCTGAAGGATTTGTAGATGTTTCAAGGCCTGATCATGTATGTCGTTTACACAAGGCTCTTTATGGCTTGAAGCAAGCACCAAAGGCCTGGTTTGATAGACTCAAAAATATTTTGACTCACTAGTGGCATTTCCTTAGTGCTAAGTCTGATACTTCTCTGTTTTATAAGTATGAGCATGACCATTTAATTCTTATTCTAGTCTATGTTGATGATATTATTATCACTAGTTCCAATTCCTCATTGATTTAAAAAAACATCATAGCCCTACACAACACTTTTGCTCTAAAAGATTTGGGAGAGCTTCATTACTTCCTAGGTATTGAAGTGAACAAACAAATATAGATGGTCTGCATCTCTCTCAGTCCAAGTATATAGCAGATATTTTGGCCAAACATGATATGCTCCATTCCAGTCCTTGTGCCACTTTTATGGCAGCAGGCCATCATCTTACTAAGTCATATGGTTCCCCTATTTCTAATATTACTTCCTATAGAAACATTGTTGTAGCTCTTCAACATGTCACTTTAACTCGCCCATAGATAGCTTTTTATGTTAACAAGCTGTCTCAGTTCTTGTCTTGCCCCACTGATGTTCATTGGCAAGCTTGTAAAAGGTTGCTCAGATACTTACATGACACACCTCTTTATGGTCGCTAGTTTTACTCCACTGGTAGTATGTATCTCCACTATTTCAGTGATGCTGACTGGACCTGTGATAGAGATGATAGAAAATATGTTGCTGGCTATGCAATTTTCCTTTGTCCCAATCTTGTTTCTTGGTATTCTAAGAAGCAAGGTATCATTTTCAGATCAAGCACTGAATCTGAGTACAAAGCCCTCACTTTTACTATTGCTGAGGTTATGTGGATTAAGTCCTTACTCACTGAACTTAATCTTAAGCTTCTCTCCACTTCTACTATGTGGTGTGATAACCAAGGTTCCATTGCTCTCGCCGGTAATCCAGTCTATCATGCGAAAACTAAATACATTGAATTTGATGTTCATTTCATTCACGACAAGGTGGCTGAAAATTCCATCACAGTTTCTTTTATTCTGGGTGAAGATCAAACTATTGATATTCTTACCAAGGCTCTTCCCTATACCTCGTTCCATTATCTTCGCAGCAAGCTCAATTTCATTTCAATCCCTTGAGGTTAAGGGGGGATCTTAGTGTATCATCATATAATAGGCTCAATAGCTCATGAGCGTGGTGTTGGTCGTTAAGTAGAGCAGCAGAGGTGTTGGTCATTAAGCATGTCAGCTGTTGTGCAGTTCATGGTGTAGTTATTCTCAGCAATGTATTGTGATTAATAGTTTGTTAAGTTTGTAAAGTGTGTTTGTTAGTAAAAGGAAGTTAGCTTAATGATGAACATTAAAAAGTGTACACTTAATAAAAGAGAAATTAATCATTTTATATTTATAATTTCATTAATCCCCTTAATTTAGCACGTTTGTAAAATAATAAATAAATTTATATATTTTTATTGTGATTTTTATTTTGTATGTAGGTGAAATAATAATTTGGATGCATAACTACAAAAAAAAAAAACGGACTTGAAATTTGGATTTTGGAGGACGGAAACTTGGAAGGGCGTTATGACATTGTACAATTTCGGAAATTCTAACTTTGGGAAAGTTTTTTTTATTGGCCATAATATTTTACTCCGGCATCGGATTAAGGTTATTCAAGTTCCAGATGAAAGAAGACTCAAAGATCTACAACTTCGAAGTTTATAAGATTTTCTAATTCTGAGGTTTTCAAGGTCGAAATGGATGAAGAAGTCACGTATATTGCATGTAATTTTAATTATTAGAAAAAAAAATAAATAAATGTCACAATTCACTTTAGGTGGATTGTGACAAATGTTTGCTGCATGATCAACAAAAATAAAAAAAGGTCAAAAAAAGGAAAAATAAAAAATAAATTAGTTAAAGTTTGTTATTTGTATTTGATTTGGAAAGTTGTAATGAATAATTGAGATATGAGAACTTCTACTATAAATAAAGGTGTTCACCTCTCAATTTTCTTCATGCTTTCTTTCAAAGTTCTCTTGAAGAATTTGAGAGAGAGTATCTTGTATGTTTTATTTTTTTAAGTTGTCTTGTAATTTCTTTTTCTTTCGGTAATAAAATTATGCATGTTTTTCTTCAAATCATGAGTAGCTAATTTCATCCTGCTGGGGTAAAGAGTGAAGCTCTTAAGAATATAGATTAATATTATTTATATTATAATATATAAATTGTAATCTGAATAATTAATTTAAATCTGGATTAATTATTGACAAACTTTGCTACCGCCTATATGGCTGGTTTTATTTTTTGGCATAATTGAGTACCTAATTGGACTTGATATAGACAAATATTATCACCGCCTTTATGGCTAGTTTTATATGTTTTGACATAATTAATTCCTGAAGTTAATTAACTGGGTAATAATAATAATTTATATATTATAAAAAGTAATATTTCTCTATATTTGAAATATTAAGAGTGGATCTCCTAACCCCCAATAGTTTAATTTATTATTATAGTTCAATTTAAAATTTTCTCATCACTTCAAACAAATCCCAATTTCATTTCACTCGAATTATTATTTTGTTTTACTAAATTATTCTATGTGGATCGACCCCGAACTTACCAGATTATTTTATTACTTCAACACTCTTATACTTAGGAGTAAAGAACCACTTTTGTTCAGCGTGTCAAGTTTTTGGCGCCGCTACGGGGAATAAATTTAGTAGATAGAATAATCGTTGTAATAATTTTTTTCTTCTTTTTTTTTTTCTTTATTTTTATTTTTGTATTCTTTTTTGTGGTTATATTTTATGTATCTCATTTTTTTAATACTACATTTGCATTTTCTTGTCATTTATTTTAATTTTTTTTCTTTCGTTCACTTGTTTATTATTTTTTCTTTTGTAAGTATTTCATTTGCATTTTTAAATTTTAGCAAATAGTCTGCATTTAAGTTGCATGAAACATTAGTCTCGATCATCTAGTGGTAGATTAAATAGAAAGTCTTCATCACCTTCATCGTCTGTCAAAATGACCGAAAACCAAAATGAAAATCCACATGCCCGAGTTGAAAACCCAGTTGATCAGGAAGAAAACGAGTCTCAGTATAGCGATCTTAATCATCCTAGGACACTCAGACAATTCATGAATCTCACTAGGACAGGATCACCATCTTGCATTTTTTCCCCCGGATGCATCACATTTCAATTCTAAGCCATGTGTCATCCAACTTTTACCCACATTCCACGGTCTAGAATAAGAAAATCCTTATCAGCACTTAAGGGAATTTGAAGAGGTATGTAACACTTGCACATACCAAAATTACAGTATGAATATAATTCGATTAAAGTTTTTTTTCCTTTTTTAAAGGATAAATTTAAAATTTGGCTACAGAATCTTAGGTTAGGATCCATCAGAATATGTGATGATTTACAAGAACAGTTCATAAATAATTTTTTCCCTCTCACATGACAAACTCCTTTAAGAGAAGAATCACGATTTTCACACAAGAGTCGGGGGGAAAAACTTTACCAATGTTGGGAGAGTTTAAAGAGATGTGGAATGTTTGTCCACGTCACGGGTTTGAAACACGGAGGCTGGTTGCCTACTTCTACAAGGGGTTAACACCCCAAGGTATACAAGTAGTAGAAATGATGTGTAACGGTGAGTTTAGGACAAAAATCCGAAGATGTACTAGATTACCTAGAACACATAGCAGAGAATGCACAACAATGAGATACAGTTGGCACTTATGAGTCGTCTGTAAAACCACAACCATCTAGTAGAGGTATGTTTAACCTTTGGGAAGACCATGACCTTTCTGCGAAGTATGCATCTCTAGCTAAAAAAGTTGAGGCATTAGAATTGAGGAAGAGTGATCATGTCAAGTCTGTTCAAGAAGTCACCTGTCAAATCTGTAATTCAAATGAACATTTCACACAAAGTTTGCCCAACCTTGTAAGAATGTTTCATGACCAACTGAGTTCCATAAACACTTTCAAGAGACCAAATTCAAACCTATACTCCCAAACCTACATTCTGGTTGGATAAACCATCCAAACTTCAATTGGAGGAATTATAGCCAAGCACAAACATCACAACAACCTCCCCAGTACACCAAAATTTCCAAAATTCCCAGAGTTACGCACCATATGTCCCACCACCTAGGAAAACCTTTGAGGATACCTTGCATTCATTCATTGAGAAACAGGAAGCCATCAATAACCAAAATGTGCAAACAATGAATTATTTGAGAGAAACTTTTTCCAAAATCACATCTGTATTGACCATTAATGAGAAAGGAAAGTTTCATGCACAACCGCATCTAAATCCCAAAAGTCATCAAAACCCTCACGAGGGTAGTTCTGGTAGTTAATACATATACCAAGTCAAATATGTTATTACTCTTCGACACTCAGCAACGTCCAGCAGCCTCACGTTAATAGCCACACACGTTAATAGCCACACGACATACCCCTTGCTTCACGCCACATAAAGCCCCTCGACTTCACAAATCAAATCAACCCCCATATAGCCTTAATAACCACCAAAACTATCCATGACTCTGCATCCTTTATTCACGCAAATCAGCCTCCAACTACCCCTTATTGATCCACAAAAACTGCCTCCAAATCAGCCCTATAACTCACGCCGAACTGCCTCTTCACTGCCCTGAAATTTAAGCCCACTGCAGCCCCCTTCACAGCCCCTATAACTTACGCACACAGCCCCCTACTGCCCCTATTGTCCACGCAAGTCAGCCCCTTAAAACTGCACCTGAAATACACCCCAAAAACAGTCCCCAAATCTCTGAAAACAGTCCCCAAAACAGTAGCCTAATAGACCTGAAACAATAACCAGAAAATACCCTTAAAACAGTAGAGAAACTGAGTGAAAACAACAACCCGAGCAGTGAAATCGCGAGGAAAATCATTGGATTAGTGAACCAGAAAAGTTGCGGAGTATCAACCCTTCCAACGGACGTGTAACGCGCTTTCGAGGAACGACAAAAGAGGTTAGACCTGAGGGCACCCTTTTATTCATTATCTTTCGTTTATTTTATTTAATTTGAATATTATCGCATGAGAGTCGTTTGAGGCATGATATGATTGCTGGATGAGCGGGATATGTGTTCCCTTTTTGGTGGTATCGGATGGAAACCCGAACGTAAATTCCGTAGCCGATTCCGAATGGACGGTAGTATTGTCTGCACTCGGGATACAACGCCACGTACCACTTAAGATACACGTATCTCGTTTCATCCAAATTTGTATTTGAGCATGTTATAGTCTTTAGGTTATTCGTTTATATTTAAAGCATGGTTTAATTTAGCTTGTTATTTATTTGTTAAAGCATATTTAGGTTGTTCTTTATGCATGTTATTAGTTATGATGTGTTTGGATAATGATTTATACATGTTGATTTAATGGTTTAATATGCTCGTTGTGTTACATTGCGTGGATTTATTTGGATGAAAGCATGTTAGATCTAAGTACCCTTGAGCATGAATGTTGAATAGATTCGGTTAGTTTATTGCACAAATTATATCATCACAAGTGACATAAGTAAGGGACCATTCCGAACCCAACGGTTTGAGGTCTTCCCTTGCGAGGGGTGAGTGCGGCCTTAAATATCTGTCCCTGTTCACACCGGGTGGCGACTCCATGTTATTTTGTACTTCCCAACTAGGCCGCGAGCCTAGAACAGCGTCGCCCAGGTTCTGTTGTCTACAGTTTGGCGACTCCACTGGGGATATTAGAGAATTGGCCTCGAAATCATGTCTTGTGATGTGTATAATTTGTGCATTAGTTGACCATTTCTATTGTGGGTTGAGGGAGTTCAATCAAAGGCATTGTAATAAACCTGCATGAGAACCATAGTTGTATATCCTGTAGAAGTTGCCCCTTTATGCTTTTGATAACCACATTCATATTATATCTCATATGTCGCATGCATCTCATGCATACATGCATCATGTTAACCCTCTGTGTCTTAAAAGCCATCATAGATATCTGTTGGGTTAGGGATAAAAGAAGACTTGTCAAGAAGAGTTTAGAAAACATAGATATCGGGGAAAAGGAAACTGACGAACAGAAAATCTTACGGCAATGATAGAAAGACTATGGTGGGCCCAAAAAAAAAAAGAAAAAAGAAAAAAAAATTGTTGTTTGTTTTTAAGTCCTTGATATTTAGGCATAAGTCCGATGATGAAATTGATTGCTTTAAGGTGAAACCTTAGAAACGATAAACTCTTGATGTGCTTTTATCTGATGCTTTGAGTAATTGATCTATGTTAGACTCGTAAGCACTTGATTATGGTTCTTAGCAATGAAAACCTGAGTAGTTAGCAAAGTGACTAGTTGAAGAAATTATAGGTCGGTGAATGACCGTTTGGTTAGATGTCTATCTTGATTTGCTTATGTTATAATGTGTGGTATGGTTGAAAATGAAAGAAAAGTCTCTAAAGAAAAGAATTGAACCACCTATAACCGATAAGCGTGAAGCTACCCATGGGCGAGTATTAGGACCACCATGAGGAGAAATGCTACCTTAAAGGGTAGGTGTGTTGAAAAAAAAGAGAAAAAAGACAAGAAAAGAAAAAAAGAAGTTCAAAATGAAAAGAAAAAAAAAAGACAAAAGAGTAAGAAAACCATACCACATTGAGCACAGAAAAGCAGCTGCAGGCATAATTGAGACATCTAGGTTGGTTTGACCCATCGATCCTGATTTTTGAAACGAAATCATCGAGTTAGCTTACCTAAGGATTAAGCTGTGAAAGAACATTTGCACACACACACTTTGAGTCTGGCATAGATCATTTATTCAAAAAACTCAGATTTGAGTTGCATTGGGTGTTTTGAAAGTTCTTTGGTTTCATTACTAGGCATTCTTTGAGGACGATAATATGTGTAGCTATTGGGACTATTTCATAGCATGTGATATAGCATGATTATATGGAAGGCCCCACCATGTGGTTCATCTTGACCAAGTGCAAACAGCGGAGAGCAGAAAGCTAAACCAAGACTGGGGGCGACCAGTCTACCACATCGCGAATCAGGGACATAACAAGATATTGAGTCATGAGACCAAAGAGAAGACTGAACAATCACTTGGAGAACTGGCGGAAGACCTAACCCAACGGAATAGGAAATTCATTCATGCATCAATGCATACACGTAACGTATGTTGCATTCTTTTTGTGTTTGTTTCGTTCTGTATTCACAGGTTTCAAAGAAGAAAAAGAGAAAGCGGCAAAGACAAGCCAACCAGAATCAACAACATATGAGTAATAGTTTTGGGGATGAGTCCCAAAGGTTGAGGCCCATATCAGTATCAGTTTTAGGGTGAGGCCCACATCAGTTTCAGTCTGGGGGCGAGGCCCACATCAGTATCAGTTTGGGGCGAGGCCCACATCAGTATCAACTCAGGGTCGAGGCCCACCTTATCAGCAGTTTGGGGAATGAATCTCAGGGTCGAGACCCACATCGTCAGAGTTTCGGGAATGAATCCCAGGGGAATGAATCCCACATCGCTAGAGTTTTGGAGTGAATCCAGGGAATGAATCCCAGGGCCGAGGCCCACGTCGTCAAAATTTGGAATGAATCCGGGAATGAATCCCAGGGCCGAGGCCCACATCGTCATAGTGTTGGAATGAATCCGGGAATGAATCCTAGGGTCGAGGCCCACATCAGCATAATTTTGGAATGAATCCTAGGGCCGAGGCCCACATCAGCATAGTTTTGGAATTAATCCTAGGGTCGAGGCCCACATCAGTAGAATTCGGGATTGAATCCTAGGGCCGAGGCCCACGCTGTCAGAGTTTTGGAATGAATCCAGGAATGAATCATAGGGCAAGGCCCAAATTATTATCAGCATCAGTTTTGCTGGGTATGGCACTCTAGGGGCGAGGCCCACATTATTATCAGCATCAGTTTAGCCGGGTATGGCACTCTGGGGGCGAGGCCCACATTATCATCAGCATCAATAGCAGGCTTGCCGGGTATGACATTCTGGGGGCGAGGCCCACATTGGTTCAGTATCGATTTCTGCCGGGTATGGTACTCTGGGGGCGAGGCCCACATCAATTCAGCATCAGTTTCTGCCGGGTATGGCATTCTAGGGGCGAGGCCCACATTAGTTCAGTATCAGTTTCTGCCGGGTATGGCATACTGGGGGTGAGGCCCACATCAGCATCAGATCGAGGGCGAGGCCTATATCAGTTCGGGCACAAGGGCCAGTGGAATAAAGCCCACCTTCAAAATAGCTTGGGAATAAAGCCCGCATTCAGTACAGTTCAGAAACAAAGCCTACATTCAGTTCAAACTCGGGAGTAAAACCCACATTCAGTACAGTTCGGGAATAAAGCCTACATTCAGTTCAGTTCAGGAAGAAAGCCTATATTCAGTTCAGTTCGGGAATAAAGCCCATATTCAACACAGTTCAGGAAGAAAGCCTATACTCAGTTCAGCTCGGGAATATAGCCCACATTCAGTACAGTTCAGGAATAAAGTCTGCATCCAATTCAGTTCCGGAAGAAAGCCTGCATTCAGCTCAGTACGGGAATAAAGCCCACATTCAGTACAGTACGAGAATAAAGCCCACATTTGGTACAGTTCAGGAATAAAGCCCACATTCAGTACAGTTCATGAATAAAACCTGCATCCAGTTCAGTTCAGGAAGAAAGTCTGCATTCAGCTCAGTACGGGAATAAAGCCCACATTTAGTACAGTTCGGGAATAAAGCCCATATTCAGTACAGTTCGGGGACAAAGCCCACAGTTAACACAGTCACGGAACAAAGCTCACCCTCAACTCAAATTCGGGAACAAAGCCCACGGTCAACATAATTGAAGGAAGAAAGCCTAGGGGAATAGAGCCATATCTCTCAACAGTTCTGGAATAAAGCCCAGGGGAATAAAGCCTCATATCAACACAGTTCGGGAACAAAGCCCAGAGGAATAAAGCCTCATCTCAATACAGTTCGGGAACAAAGCCCAGGGGAATAAAGCCCTATCACAACACAGTTCGGGAACAAAGCCCAGGGGAATAAAGCCTCATCTCAATATAGATCGGGAACAAAGCCCAGGGGAATAAAGCCCTATCACAACACAGTTCGGGAACAAAGCCCAGAGAAATAAAGCCTCATCTCAATACAGTTCGGGAACAAAGCTCAGGGGAATAAAGCCCTATCACTACAACATTTCGAGAACAAAGCCCATGGGGAATGAAGCCTCATCTCAATACAGTTCGGGAACAAAGCTCGGGGGAATAAAGCATCATCTCAACAGTTCGGGAATAAAGCTCGAAGAATAAAGCCTCATCTACACAGTTCGGGAATAAAGCTCAGGAGGAATAAAGCCTCATCTCAACACAATTCGGGAACGAAGCTCGGAGGAATAAAGCCTTATTTCAATAGTTCGGGAATAAAGCCCTATCTCTACACAGATGGTTCGGGAACAAAGCCCAGAGGTCGTAGCGCCTCACCATCATATCAGTTCAGTTCGGTAGTAATTCCTAGAGATCGCAGCGTCTTGCAGGGATGAACCTCAGGGGTCGAAGCACCTCACCACCAGATCAACTCAGTTCGAATCAACATGGCAAGTCAGGTGGCAGCTGGCGAGCCAAGTAAGTGAAAATGCATTGCACGTACTTTGATAGAATTGTCATTGTCACACACTGCACAAGTCCCATCAAAGTGGGGGCGACTGTAGGCATTGCATTTTTGCATATCAGCCCGATGATGAGTCTCGTATGGAGACACTACCTCTTTAGTTGTGAAAGCCACAGGAAACAGAAGTTGGAAGGGTAAAGTTGGAAATTAGCATTTTGTCAGATTTAACTCGCTTGTTTCGCTTCGGGTTCGCTTGTTGGACCTCTGTTTTAAAACACACCAAACCCATTAAAACACATCTCACAAATTAAATAATTAAAATATTTAAAACACATCTCACAAATTAAATAATTAAAACCAATTAAAATTAAACTTAAATTAAATTAAATCACATTCACCAATTAAATTGAACTAGAAATTAAATTAAATTAAAATTCCTAATTTAAATAAAACACATTCCTAAAATTAAATTAAATCACCTTCCTAAATTAAATAATCATATCCTTAACTAAAAAGAACAAATCAAATCAATTCCCCTAATTAGAAGATTTCCTTATCATATACTAAATTAAATGATATCCCCAATTAATACACAAATCCTATTCCTTCCCCAACAAGGTAAATCTCCTCCCTTAGCCTATAAAAAGAACCCTTAACCCACACACTCAAACCCTGGCTGGCTAGCTCATTCACACAATATTCATACAAGAAACAATCTAAAGCCATGCCCAAAAATTGTCCACCTGCTCCCCTCAAACCTACGTCCTCACTCAGTCCACAAGCAAACTCTCTCGCCACCTAGCCCCATTCAGCGCATCAACACCTAGCCTTCAAACCATTCACAAGCCTCTGCCTCACACGTAGCACCCCACCATCACTCACTGCCCCTCTCACGTACTACCTTCATCACGCCATACTCCCCCTAACCAGCCAACGATTCACCCATTGCCCTTAAATTCATCAGCCCCCTCACACGCCAGGGACTCCCCACTTCTCACATTCTTCATAAGCCACGCATAGACACGACTTCAAAACACTCAGCAACGTCCAGCAGCCTCACGTTAATAGCCACACGACATACCCCTTGCTTCACGCCACATAAAGCCCCCCAACTTCACAAATCAAATCAACCCCCATATAGCCTTAATAACCACCAAAACTATCCCTGACTCTGCATCCTTTATTCACGCAAATCAGCCTCCAACTACCCCTTATTGATCACACAAAACTGCCTCCAAATCAGCCCTATAACTCACGCCGAACTGCCTCTTCACTGCCCTGAAATTTAAGCCCACTGCAGCCCCCTTCATAGCCCTATAACTTACGCACACAGCCCCCTACTGCCCCTATTGTCCACGCAAGTCAGCCCCTTAAAACTGCACCTGAAATACACCCCAAAACAGTCCCCAAATCTCTGAAAACAGTCCCCAAAACAGTAGCCTAATAGACCTGAAACAATAACCAGAAAATACCCTTAAAACAGTAGAGAAACTGAGTGAAAACAACAACACCCGAGCAGTGAAATCGCGAGGAAAATCGTTGGATTAGTGAACCAGAAAAGTTGCGGAGTATCAACCCTTCCAACGGACGTGTAACGCGCTTTCGAGGAACGACAAAAGAGGTTAGACCTGAGGGCACCCTTTTATTCATTATCTTTCGTTTATTTTATTTAATTTGAATATTATCGCATGAGAGTCGTTTGAGGCATGATATGATTGTTGGATGAGCGGGATATGTTTCCCTTTTGTGGTATATCGGATGGAAACCCGAACGTAAATTCCGTAGCCGATTCTGAATGGACGGTAGTATTATCTGCACTCGGGATACAACGCCACGTACCACTTAAGATACACGTATCTCGTTTCATCCAATTTGTATTTGAGCATGTTATAGTCTTTAGGTTATTCGTTTATTATTTAAAGCATGGTTTAATTTAGCTTGTTATTTATTTGTTAAAGCATATTTAGTTGTTCTTTATGCATGTTATTAGTTTATGATGTGTTTGGATAATGATTTATACATGTTGATTTAATGGTTTAATATGCTCGTTGTGTTACATTGCGTGGAGTTATTTGGATGAAAGCATGTTAGATCTAAGTACCCTTGAGCATGAATGTTGAATAGATTCGGTTAGTTTATTGCACAAATTATATCATCATAAGTGACATAAGTAAGGGACCATTCCGAACCCAACGGTTTGAGGTCTTCCCTTGCGAGGGGTGAGTGCGGCCTTAAATCTCTGTCCCGGTTCACACCGGGTGGCGACTCCATGTTATTTTGTACTTCCCAACTAGGCCGCGAGCCTAGAACAGCGTCGCCCAGGTTCTGTTGTCTACACTAGCTCTCTATAAAGGTTGCAACCGTCGGGATAATATGACTTGGTCATTATTATCCGATTCTAAAGAGACTAGTTGCTTGTTATCTGTTATATGCATCGTACGGGGCAGACACTGTACCAGCCCTAGGCCTTGCATGTGATCATCTGATACTGGACAGAAATACGCAATACTACGGTATACTACGCTTGATATATATCCTTATTCCTGTAAGGATATTTCCGGAGAATTGGGTAGGCATGGCGCTTTGCTAGAGGCCAACCTTGTCTTGTAAATCGGTATAAACGTAGTACTTGGTACTTACGTGTTCGGATAGTCCGACGACCGAATTTACTGCCAACATATCCGGGGATCTCATGGGTCACTTCCCAAAGATTCACCGATGACTTATGACTCACACTTTAATTAATCAGGGATTAATTAGATGAGAGAGAAAATTAATCTGGGATTAATTGCGGAGATATTTTATCTGGGATAAAATATCATTTAAAGAGAGATAACGATTAATTTGGAATTAATCGGTAAATTAATATATTCGATATATAAATGAAATTGGATTTCAACGCGGAATTAAAATTAGATTTTAATTCGGGCGAACGAATTAATTTAGAATTAATTCGTTAGCGACGTGAATAGTAATTATGCTTGGCATGATTGTTTAATTAAATTAGATTTAATTACGACGCAACGGAAAGTTCGTTAATTTGGAATTAGCGAACCCGAGCCTGAGATTATTTACGAGCGCATTCGCATTTCAAATTCGAGTGCGGCAAATCAAATCAAGCGTCAAATCGCTAGTCGCTTCTAGCGTCACATCATCCGTCAATCAAGTGATGGATGTCTTTCACTTTGAGTGATTGACGCCAGTCACTATTCATGATTGATGGGAAGTTGATGTGAGTTGATGTGAGTAGATGGTAAGCATTAAATGGCTTGGTTTTGGAGGGAAAAATTGGTGTATATGTTTTTTGGAAAATCATTTACCAATTTTAACTTAACAAACACATCTCTCTCTCTCTTTATTTTCTTCCTTATCTCACGCATTTCTTCTTCTTGGTGGGCAGTGAACTTCCGAGTGGATTGAAGAAATAGGGAAGCAAGTGCGATGGTTTTGTGGCAAATTCATCGAGAGCTAGCACTCCGAGATCAATGCGAAGGTGATAAGGAAGTTCACCCATGAGCCGAGAATCGTTCGACGAAGCTTGGAGCTTGACGAAGGAGACCAAATGGTGTAAACCAGTGAGCTTGGACTGCTGCAGTTGGTGTGGAACCAGTGGGCAGAAAGATTATTTTTGTTGCCTCCGCGTCGCTCAACCGATCGATGTGAGTATTCCGCGACTTTCTCGATTTGTATTCGCACATATTTGATTGCTTGTATTTGATCCTATGGACCTAGAAACTCCAACATAAGGTACATCTGAAATCAGAAAAATGAGCTGAATATATATGCCTCGGCAAGGTGTGTTGTCGCCACGTGAAGCTCGTGTCGCGACGCGCGTGATTAGCTGCCTGGAACGCGGAGAGCTCGACACGTGGCAGTGGATAATGTGATAAGGTGACACGTGGCACGCTGTGATTGGGAGCTGAATGATTGCGCTGACGTGGCGACGACGTGGCGACACGTGGCGAAAGTGATTGTCGGTACCGTAGGATTGTGACACATGGCATGCTGTGATTGGCTGATGATGATGTGGCCCTGATGTGGCGAGTTAACTGGTCTATTGCTGATGTTCACGATGACGTGGCTGACACATGGAGTGACACATAGCGACACGTGGCGATGGTAATTGTCGGCACCGTAGAATGATGACACGTTGCACGGCGCACGTTAGCGGATGGGATGTGATGTTGACACGTGGCAGGCGCACGTTGGCAAGTCAAACTTTTTAGATTCTGACATGTGTCCCCCAGCGCACGTTAGCAGCACATGGCGCATATTAGGCATCGCGACGCCGAAGGCTTACGCTTCGCGATGCGCAAAATTACCAAATTGCCCTTTTGTCCTTTTTCACTGTTTTGGC
Source organism: Zanthoxylum bungeanum (assembly GCA_019454045.1). Lineage (NCBI taxonomy): Eukaryota > Viridiplantae > Streptophyta > Magnoliopsida > Sapindales > Rutaceae > Zanthoxylum > Zanthoxylum bungeanum. The sequence goes on along the minus strand of SKCR01036365.1, from coordinate 33,301 downwards.
CCAAAATCACCTCCAGAATGTCCTGAAACTTTATTTATATACAAAATAACACAAAAAAATCAAAATATTCACAAAACTCAAGGAACTATACAAAATATTAGGTTAAATGAGTAGGAAATAGTGATACATTTACCACTCAACAGTTGACACATGGCAGGCGTAATTTAGCGTCGATGATGATTGTCGGCACCGTAGGATTATGACACGTGGCGCGCTTTGATTGGTTGATGATGACGTGGCGATGACATGGCAAAGTTGACTGGTCTTCTGCTGACATGTCGATGAAGTGGCTGACATGTGGGGTGACACGTGGCGACACGTGGCGATGGCGATTGTCGGCACCATAATTGTGACTAATCAGGTGAAACTTCTACTCCAAGTCACTAATTGTTTTCTTTCTTTCTAAATTACCGAATAAGTAAATTCTATGATTATATTTACCATTCTCCATATACACAACCAACAAAATATTAATCAACTCATTTTTGCCCACAACAGTCACAAGTGCAGTTGATAAGAGAATAATATTTTTGTCCTAAAGTTTTATCAGAATTCACACCTTTTGGCAGCAATGGAATAATTTTTCTGATTTTTCTGATTTTTTTCTTTCTTTTTGATTTTTTTTTAATTTATATACAATATCTTCCATCTATGTAGCGAGTGTTGGGTCGGTGGCTCCCAAACCAGTTGGCTTTAGGGCACCATATGTTAAGACACCCCTACGGACTTAATTACTCAGACTTCAGATATATATATATATATATATAGATATATATATATATATATATATATATTTGCAACATCCTTGATCCATGTAGCGAGCTTTGGGTCAGTGACTCCCAAACCAGTTGGCTTTAGGGCACTAGGTGTTAAAACACCCTTTCAGACTTAATAACTCGGATCTCAGATATGTTTTTTTTTTTTACTCCATCACTTCTCATAGATGCTTCCTCCAATTAAACTAGAGCACTGAACATTACAAACTTTTCAATTATAGCTCATGTCTGTATATTACCATGCATGTTGATAATACCTGCCAACTGAGCATATAAAGATCCATTTTAGTCAGTATTATGGAGAATTCACAAATTAAATAATTTAAAAGTAAATAAACAAAAATTAACTTGTTTCAAAATAGGTTTGAGATACGTCTCAGGGGTGGAAACTCCTTACACAGCTATCTCTTACCAATTTCACCCGATTAATCAATTAAAAACACAAAAATACAAAATATTTTTTTGATTTTTTTTGTAAAAATTTTCAATTTTTTTGTATTTTTCGAAAAATTTTGGACTAAAAATAAAAAAAAAATATAAACAAGATACTAATCAAATATTCCTCACCCTTAAACCTAAATGAGACATTGTCCCCAATATCTTAAACAGTAGAAGAAGAGTTTAGAAAATAGTACATGGTTAGCTGAAACTCTACATCTAAATGTGAAATTTAAAGGTTACGATCCAGATTTATCCGACGCTTCTTACCACGATCATCATCGGACCATTTTAACTTGGAAATGATAGGGTCAATTTTTGGATCATAGGCTAAGATTTGGTCAATTAAATCCTGGGCAGTTCTTGCAGTAAAGAGGAGTTCTTTTAAAGGTTTTGACACGAACCCATTTCTCCGGGCATCATCAAGAAATGCACAAAGAAAATCATAAAATTCATCTACGTTAATCTAATTGGTTTCTGGTGTATGTTCAAGTTCGCCCAAGATAGTACTGTAAAAATCTCATCCAACGTGCCCAAACCACCTGGCAAAGCAATAAAAGCATCAGCACGGTTAATCATTTCCACCAGTCGTTCAGACATACCTGGCACGATCAGTTCTTCTCCGTTTGATGATCCTATAAGATCCGTCTGTGCCAAGGGTTTTAGGATGATTCCCAGAACTTGACTGCCTCCATCCTGTACAACCTTTGAAACTATCCCCATTAGTCCAAAACTGCCTCTGCCATATACTAGGTGCATATTCTTTTCAGCTATGACTCATCCCAATTCTTGTGGTGTTGCTACGTATTATGGCTTAGTACCAACACTAGTACCGCAAAACACACATATGTTTTCAACTCGTATTCTTGAAGTGGCTTCCATTTTTATCTGGATGCCTTCAAAAGTGCAATGATGAATTGAATTCATAACACTTGAAAAGGGTGAGTAAAAATAATAGCACTAGTACCTGCCAAATGACAATTATTAGTTAAACAGTAAAATAAATCGTGAAAGGTCAAAAAGGTACGGATCCTGTCGGAGAAAATAAAAGAAAATAACAAAACAAATCACAATTATTAGGAAAATACAAAGAGATATAATATTTACAATAATTTACAGCTTGATTGATGTCTATGCGTCAGGGACAAGCTTCCCATCCAATTTTCTTATAAATTGGCAAACATGGTCTTTTTTAGTCAGATTCCCGAGACTTAACTGTTGTCTTTCTTTTTGGAATTGTGTATGTAATTTACGGATGGCTATATGAACATATCCACTGGGATGCGTCTCAAGAGTCGAAGATATGTCATCCAAAGACTCCTTACTCAAGCCATCCCTAATGAAATTAATCTTATCTTCGTGATTATCAGACGCCATTCCTAAAGAACGACAACGAGTATTGCAATTCCAGCGTGCACATTTATAAGAAACACCCATTTGCTTAGCTCTATGTTTCTTTGCATAAATGCTTCTTCCAAAACCAGGCAAATAAGAATTATAAGAATCAGAGTACTCACCTCCTAATCGGACCCGTGCTTCGATTATCCAACGAATGTCAGTAGGAATACCTTTAATCATCAGTAGTCTCATCCGTTCCAAGCGAGCTTTGTAAACTTTCATCAGAGATTTTTGAGGGAGAGAAGGAAATTGCTTGTGAAGATTTGCGAGAACTTCTTCCATCCTGAAATAACTTAACCTGTAAAAATTAAACACAAAAAAATAAAACACACCAGATCACAATATATACACAAATTGCTTGGGTTTCCTCCATGCGAGCGCTAAGTTTAACGTTGTTTGCTAGACGTGACTTCTCGAACATTAGGCTGGATCTAAAAGTGTGACACTTTCTTTTTGTCGCTCAAATGATTCTCCCCAGTAGTGTTTGACACGCTCACTGTTTACCTTGAATATTTCGTTGGTGTTGGGATCCAGTAACTCAACAGCTCCATATGGTAAAAACCTGAGTGATCACAAATGGACCTGACCACCTTGATTTCAACTTTCCAGGGAAAAGTTTTAACCTTGAATTGTACAACAACACCTGCTGCATTGGTTCCAATTGTCTATGCACTATTTTTTGGTCATGTCATTTCTTGGTCTTTTCTTTGTATAATCTGGCATTCTCATAAGCTTGTAGATGAAACTCCTCCAATTCGTTGAGTTGGTGAAGTCGTTTTTCTCCTGCAGCTTGTGGATCAAGATTCAACTTTTTCAGTGCCCAGTACGCCTTGTGTTCAAGCTCAACTGGCAGATGGCATGCTTTCCCAAACACCTTACGATATGGGGACATAACAATGGGTGTCTTGTAAGCAGTCCGATAGGCCCATAATGCGTCATCCAGTTTTGTAGACCAGTCCCTCCTTGTTGATCCGACGGTTCTTTCCAAGATTCTTTTGATCTCCCTGTTTGAAACTTCAATCTGTCCATTTGACTGAGGATGGTAGGCAGTGGCAACTTTATGAGTAACTCCATATTTGGTTAGGAGCGCATCGAAATATTTGTTGCAGAAATGTGTGCCACCATAACTGATAATTGCCCGAGGTGTTCCGAAGTGAGTGAAAATATTCTTTTTAAGGAACTTAATCACCACTTTTTAATCGTTGGATGGCAGTGAAATTGCTTCAACCCATTTGGAGATGTAGTCTACAGCAACCAATATGTACATGTTTCTGAACGATGGCACAAAGGGTCTCATAAAATCAATACCCCACACATCGAATATCTTCACTTCCAAAATATTTTGCAGAGGTCCTTCATTTCTCCTTGAAATATTCCCCGTTCTATGGCACCTGTCACATTGAAGAGAAAACAAGTAAGCATCTTTAAAAAGAGTGGGCCAGAACAAACCTGATTGTAAGACTTTGGCTACAGTTTTATTCCCGCTGAAGTGTCCGCCATATGGTGATGAATGACAGTGCTGCAAAACACTGTTGACTTCCTCATGTGGAACACACCGTCTCAATAATTGATCAGCACAGCGTTTGAACAGGTACGGCTCATCCCAAACATAGTGCTTGACTTCTTTGAAGAACTTCTTTCGTTCCTGAGTTGTCCATTCCAACGGCCATTTTCTCGAAACTATGTAGTTGACATAGTCAGCATACCAAGGGACATCATGATGTTTCATGGCAAACATCTGTTCATCTGGAAAATTTTCTTTGATTGTCAGTTCTTTGCCAGCTGTTTCTCCATTCTCAAGCCTCGATAAATGATCTGCCACCTGATTTTCTATCCGTTTCATGTCTCTGATCTCCACCTCAAATTCTTGCAGAAGAAGTATCCAACGGATCAATCTAGGTTTGGCATCTTTCTTCGTGATCAAGTATTTGATTGCTGAATGATCTGCATAGACCACCACTTTGGGACCCAGCAGATAGGAGCGGAATTTGTCAAAAGCGTACACAATTGCGAGCAACTCCTTTTCAGTGGTTGTGTAGTTGAGTTGAGATTCATTCAAAGTTCTGCTGGAGTAGTAAATGGTGTGGGAAATCTTTGCTTTGTGTTGTACCGAAACTGCACCTACGGCAAAATCACTAGTGTCACACATTACCTCAAATGGAAGGGTCCAGTCTGGTGCTACAATGATAGGGGCAGAAATCAGCTTCTATTTTAAGATCTCAAAAGCTTCGTGGAATTCTTTGGTGAAGTTGAAAGACACATCCTTCTCCAGAATATTGTACAGAGGTTTATCAATCTTGGAAAAGACTTTGATAAATCTCCTGTAAAAACCTGCATATCCGAGAAAGCTCTGAATCCCTTTGACAGATGTCTGTGGGGGTAGTTTTTCAATTATTTCAATCTTTGCTTTGTCTACCTCGATTCCCTTTTGTGAGATCCGGTGTCCAAGAACAATGCCTTCCTGCACCCTTAAGTGGCATTTCTCCCAGTTGAGTACCAGGTTGGTATCTTCACATCTTTGTAACACATGTTCCAGATTTTACAAGCATTGGTCAAAATAGTCTCCAAACACAGAAAAATCATCCATGAATACCTTCATACTCTACTCCAGCATGTTTGAGAAGATGGCCATCATGCAACGCTGAAAAGTGGCAGGGGCATTACATAATCCAAATGGCATCATACGGAAAGTAAAAGTACCATAGGGATATGTAAAGGTGGTTTTCTCCTGATCTTCTGGGGCGATAACAATCTGATTGTACCCTAAATATCCGTCCAAAAACCAATAGAACTCATATCCCGCCAGTCTGTCCAGCATTGGATCAATGAATGGCAACGGAAAATGGTCCTTTCTCATTGCTTTATTCAACTTTCGGTAGTCCATGCATACTCTCCATCCAGTCACTGTTCTTGTTGGAATTAGCACATTCTTTTCATTTGTGACTACAATGATTCCTCATTTCTTTGGTACACACTACATAGGACTCACCTAAGTGCTATCTGAGATGGGGTAGATGATACCAGCATCCAGCCATTTGATGATTTCTTTCTTTACGACTTCCTTCATGATTGGATTGAGTCTCCATTGATGCTCCACTGTGGGTTTGTATTCATCGTTCATCAGAATCTTGTGCATGCAAAATAATGGACTAATGCCTCAAATGTCTGATATAGTCCAGCCAATGGCTTTCTTGTGCTCTCGTAACACACTCAACAACTTTTCTTCATGCTCGAATGTTAGTGAAGAAGAAATAATAACAGGTAATTCAGAAGAGTTTCCAAGAAATGCATACCTGAGATGGCTCGGTAGTAACTTCAGCTCCAGCTGTGGTGGTTCTTCAATTGAAGGCTTGATTCGATCTTTCTTTGGAAGTTCCAGACTTTCAACTGGTGGTGTTGATTTGAATCGGAATGGTTTGTCAAGGTAGTTGATACATTCCAGGATTTCAACATCTAGCTCGATGTCAGTCATGTTGGTGATGCAAGCTTCAAGTGTATCCGTGGGATTCGGCTCAGTATCCTGGACGATACTATCAACAACATCAACTCTGAAACATTCTTCTTCATTTTCATCGCTCGTGAATTTCATGGCTTTGAAAACATTAAAGGTAACTAATTGGTCTTGAACTTTCATGGTTAGTTCTCATTTTTGGATATCAATAACAGTTTGTCATGTCGCCAAGAATGGTCTTCCAATGATGATAGGTACATCTTTGTCTTCCTCCATGTCAAGGATAATGAAATCTGCTGGGAGAATGAGTTTGTCGACTTTGACCAGCACATCTTCAACAACACCTCTTGGAAATGCGAGTGTTCTATCAGCAAGTTGTAGAGAGACTTAGGTAGGCATTGCTTCTCCAATTTGCAGTTTCCTGTAAATAGAAAAAAACATCAAATTAACACTTGCACCTAAATCACATAAAGCCTTACCGATGTAATGTTCTCCAATGGTGCATGGGACTGTGAAACTGCCAGGATATTTCAACTTCAGGGGAAGTTTCCTTTGAATAATGGCACTGCATTCTTCCGTCAACGCTATTGTCTAGTAATCTCCCAATCTCCGTTTTAGTGAAAAAATGTCTTTTATGAATTTGACGTAGCTGGGCATTTCTTCTAAGGCTTCAGTGAATGGAATGTTGATATGCAGCTTTTTGAACACCTCCAGGAATCGAGCAAATTGCTTGTCCAGCTTGTTTTTCTGAAGTCGCTGTGGAAAATGTGGAGGTGGAGTGATTTGATCTTTTTCCTTTGAACACCATGAGTAGAAATGCTACCTTAAAGGGTAGGTGTGTTGAAAAAAAAAGTTCAAAAAGAAAAGTAAAAAGAGACAAGAGAGGACAAAAAGAAAAATCATACCATACTGAGCACAAAATAAGGCAATTAAAGAGCATAATTGAGATATCTAAGTTGGTTTGACCCATCGATTCCAATTTTTAAACAAAATCATTAAGTTGGTTTACTTTGGAATCAAGTTGTGAATGAACATTTACACACACACCAGTTTATTTTCTGTTTTTATTTGTAGGAACATTAATACATGGATCATGGGATATTTACACGTGTTTTGGGGACTATACGGGAGCATATGACACAACGCATGAACAAATTCATCACTCGCGCCACAGCGCCAACAATCAGACAAGACCCAGCCAAATTCCTGAGAGATAGGCGCCATGGCGCCACTAATCTAATATAAGTGGCGCATTGGCGCCATCACACTAATATGAGTAGCGCCTTGGCGCCACTGATCCTTTGATCAAAAAAGGCGCCAAGGCGCCTTTGAAAGAAATTATGGCGCACATGGCCATTAATCAAGGCGCCAAGGGGCCTCAAGCCTGCTACGATCCCATACATTTTACTGAGACCAAGGCGCCCAGGCGCCAACTTACTAGGCTGCAGCGCTACGGGGAAGAAACCTACGTACTCCAGGATTCGATTTTTAGGGTTTTCTAAAATACCCCATGACTCCCAGCCTCCATTATAAATATAACAGTTCATCCAAGACTTAAAGGGGAGGCTAATACACTGCACAAAACACAGAAACACATATTTTAGAGAGATCCAAGGAGGAGGATTGAAGAGCAACAATAGGAGATTAAGGCGGTGACGTCCGAAGAGGAAGAGATTTAATTCGGATTTTATCTTCTTGTTTCTTTCTTAGAACTCTAATGATTTCCATTAGATTCATGACTTGTTATTCATTGTTTTTATCTATTATCATAAACTAACTCCTTAATTCTTGAGAATGATGTAACCAATGCTTGAACCATGTATTGTTTGTCAATTTTGTGATGAAGTTTTATTAATTTATTTATATTCTTTTGAGTTTAATGCTTCTTGATTGCTGGCCACAATTGAAGATGATGAATGTTTAGAATCTATCACTCGAGATATGGGATTTTGAATAGATCTAGAGAATATAACCTAGGATTTTATAGAGTTCGAGAGAATCTGTAGTTCCTTTGAAGTCGTTAACATAGAATTACAAAGTGTAACGAATTGTTAGCTACTAGATTTTTATAGAGATATTGAAGTCTGTAGTTGATGATATTTTCACTCGGCACTCGAGAGAGGGAGTGAATATTTTAGGAATCTTGACTTATAAACAATATAATTGAACAATGATTTATTGGCATAACAAATACATAGGAGACATCTAGGTGAAATCAGGATCCAGACTCTCTATTGTATTAATTCCTCCTATTTTATTATTTTTATATTTATTTATTAAAATCTTTATTATTTGTTTTCTAAATAAAGTTAGGATTATCAATTGTAGTATTTAGTGCGAGTTAACGCAATCTCTGTGGGTTCGACACTCTAAACTCATTTATACTAAAACTTGACACCGTACACTTGCGGTACGATATAAAATATCACAACAAGTTTTTGGCGCCGTTGCCGGGGATTGTTTGTTTAATTCACATTAATTCTACTACCAAGTAATCTTAGCTTTAATTTAGATCTTTATCTTTTATTTTTAGTTTATATTTATTTTATTTATTGATTTTTTCTTTTGTTGCTTCAGTGAATGCGAAAATCCACAAGTCTTGACTCGCTCCTGTTTGATCCTGAAATAGAAAGAACAGCGAGGAGACTAAGGAAAGAAAGGAAAATTGAGCAAGAAGCAATGGCAGCTGAAAATAGAGAGATCAACCCACGTCAAGTGGCAATCAGAGATCACTTCAAGCCGGTCATAGATGATATTTATTCTGGGATTGCCCATCAACCAATCAACGCCAATAATTTTGAGTTAAAACTTGCATTGATCAACATGGTACAAAGGAATCAGTTTCAGGGTTCAGCTGTAGAGGATCCCAACTTGCACTTAAGGATGTTCTTGGAGATCGCAGATACTATAAAGATGAATGGTGTTAGTAAATAGGCCATCAGGCTACGTTTATTCTCATTCTCTTTATGGGATAAAGCGTGGGATTGGCTTCAATCAATATAGACAGTGAGTATCATGACATGGCATGATATGGCCACGAAATTTCTTGAGAGGTTCTTTCCACCAGCTAAATCAGCTCAACTGAGGGCAGAAATCAGTATATTTAAGCAGCTGGAAACTGAGACTTTGTATGAAGCATGGGAGCGCTTTAAGGATCTACTACGAAGATGCCCACAACATGATTATGCATATTGGGTCCAGATTCAGTTGTTCTATAATAGGCTGAATAGTTCGAATAGGACTGTGGTTGATGCAGCAGCTGTGGGAGCTCTATTCAAGAAATCAGCTGAGGACGCCTACAATCTATTAGAGAAATGGCCATTAATTATTTTCAATGGCCAAGTGAACGCGCTACGGTGACCAAAGTGGCTGGAATATATGAAGTGAACCCACTTGTGGCACTTACAGCTCAGATTTCCACCTTATCAACTCAAGTAGCAGCCCTGACAAATCCACGAGTATCATCTATTGAATCAGCGGCGACTACAAATATGTTGTTATTGGAAGGAAACCCAAACTTTAAGCAAGTCCAATATGTGAACAATCAGAACTTCAACAGCTACAGAGGAAATCATGTGCCTAACTGTTATCATCCAAACCTGTCATATGCTAACATAGAGAATGCCTTGCAACCTTCATCGGGCATTGACGATCAAATAGCTGAGCAGAAATCTTCCTTAGAAGATTTCATGAGCATGTTTGTTGCTAATACATCAGCAAGGTTTGAGAAAAATGAAGCAAGATTGAACAATATTGAGACACACATGGAAAATCTCGAGGCCTCAACGAAGTCTTTAGAAACACAAATTGGGTAGATTGCATCCTCCATAACCAAGCAGCAGTAGGGGTATTTGGATAAAACTGCCACAGCTGCCAAGCTATCTTTTTCATGTCAAAGCAGTCAGTGGATACACAAGAAGAAGCTACCAGGACCACCAATTGGGTGGTTGCGTCTGGCTGAAGACGTTAAACTTAGCGCTAGCGGGGAGGCAACCCTTGCATTTATTTGTTTTTATTTTTATTTTTTATTTTTATTTTATTGTGTGCTATTATTTATTAGTTCGTTTTGCATGCTATTTATGCAGGTAGCACGAGACACACAACGCCCGCGCAACCAAATTCTAACCAGCAGGAGCTTGATCAACTCCATGCACGGTAGTGTTGTTCCTTAATCTCGTTTCTTTATATTTATCTTTCATTGAGGACAATGCAAGTTTTAAGTTTGGGGGTGTGTGCATTTTGTTTACTTGTTATTTAGTTATATATTTTTGAAAAAAAAAATTATTTTTAGTCTTAGATAGTAAAGCATAAATCCTGTGATGATATTGTTTGTTTATGGATGAAATTTTAGAAATAATAAGTGCCTAATCTACTTTTATCTGATAGTTTGAGTAGTTAATCTAAGTTAGACTCGTAAGCACTTAATAATAGGTTTCTAGCAGTAAGAACTTAAGTAGTTGACAAGGTGAATAGTTGAAGAAATTACATGTCGATGAATGACCGTTTGCTTAGATGTATATCTTGATTTGCTAGTGTTATGATGTATGGTATGGATAGAAATAAAAAAAAAAGTCTTTAAAGAAAAATAATAAACCACCTATAACTGATAAGCGTGAAGCTACCCATGGTCGAGTATTACGACCACCATGAGGAGAAATGCTACCTTAAAGGGTAGGTGTGTTGAAAAAAAAAGTTCAAAAAGAAAATTAAAAAGAGACAAGAGAGGACAAAAAGAAAAAGCATACCATACTGAGCACAAAATAAGGCAATTACAGAGCATAATTGAGATATCTAAGTCGATTCCAATTTTTAAACAAAATCATTAAGTTGGCTTACTTTGGAATCAAGCTGTGAATGAACTTTTACACACACACACACACACATTGTGAGTCTAGCCTAGATGAATTATTCAGGAACATGGATTTGAGCCGAATTGCGTACTTTGAAGGTTCTTTAATTTCATTTATAAGCTTTCTTTGAGGATAAATTTTAAGAGTAATTGTCGGGACTATGCTTTTGTTATTTTTATATTTTTTGCATGATTGTATGTGAATGACATTTGTGTGTATCATCACTTTAAGCCCTCACGAGACTATTACTCGTCCACTAGGTCCGCCTAGGGGTTTAAAGGCTTGTTGCATATGCTAAATGCAATCGTGATCCCTACGAAAGTGGCTTAGTTAATTTAGTTATTTTTAATCGTTTATTTGAATTTAGTTTTTATTTTATCTTTTGCAAGGGACTAGCAAAACCTTAAGTTTGGGGGTGTTTGATAAGTGTGGTTTATACCCACTTACTATGGCATTCTTAGCCTATTGTTTTGTTATATTTCGAAATATTTAATGTCAATTACAGTTTATTTTCTGTTTTTATTTGTATGAACATTAATACATGGATCCTGGGATATTTACACGTGTTTTGGGCACCATACGGGAGCATAGGACACAACGCATGAACAAATTCATCACTCGCGCCACAGCGCCAACAATCAGACAAGACCCAGCCAAATTCTCGAGAGAGAGGCGCCATGGCGCCACCAATCTAATATAAGTGGCGCCTTGACGCCATCACACTAATATGAGTGGCGCCTTGGCGCCACTGATCCTTTGATCAAACAAGGCGCCAAGGCGACTTTGAAATAAATTATGGCGCACATGGCCATTAATCAAGGCGCCAATGCGCCTCTAGCCTGCTACGATCCCATACATTTTACCGAGACCAAGGGGCACAGGCGCCAACTTACTAGGCTGCAGCGCTACGGGGAAGAAACCTACGTACTCCATGATTCGATTTTTAGGGTTTTCTAAAATACCCCATGACTCCCAGCCTCCATTATAAATATAACAGTTCATCCAAGACTTAAAGGGGAGGCTAATAAACTGCACAAAACACAGAAACACATATTTTAGAGAGATCCAAGGAGGAGGATTGAAGAGCAACAAGAAGAGATTAAGGTGGTGACGTCCGAAGAAGAAGAGATTCAATTCAGATTTTATCTTCTTGTTTCTTTCTTAGAACTCTAATGATTTCCATTAGATTCATGACTTGTTATTCATTGTTTTTATCTATTATCATGAACTAACTCCTTAATTCTGGAGAATGATGTAACCAATGCTTGAACCATGTATTGTTTGTAAATTTTGTGATGAAGTTTTATTAATTTATTTATATTCTTTTGAGTTTAATGCTTCTTGATTGCTGGCCACAATTGAAGATGATGAATGTTTAGAATCTATCACTCGAGATAGAGGACTTTGAATAGATCTAGAGAATATAACCTAGGATTTTATAGAGTTCGAGAGTATCTGTAGTTCCTTTGAAGTCGTTAACATAGAATTACAAAGTGTAACGAGTTGTTAGCTACTAGATTTTTATAGAGATATCGAAGTCTGTAGTTGATGATATTTTCACTCGGCACTCAAGAGAGGGAGTGAATATTTTAGGAATCTTGACTTATGAATAATATAACTGAACAATGATTAATTGGCATGACAAATACATAGGAGACAGCTAGGTGAAATCAGGATCCAGAATCTCTATCGTATTAATTACTCCTATTTTTTTATTTTTTTATTTATTTATTAAAATCTTTATTATTTGTTTTCTAAATAAAATTAGGATTATCAATTGTAGTATTTAGTGCGAGTTAACGCAATCCATATGGGTTCGACACTCTAAATTCATTTATACTAAAACTTGACACCGTACACTTGCGGTACGATATAAAATATCACAACAATAAGCAAATAGAAAATTTGATACAAGTAAAGATATCTAACCTCAAAACTAATAGTGAAAGATAAATAAGTCCCCGGCAACGGCGCCAAAAACTTGACCGGTGCGAAATCACACGCGAAATACGCAAGTACACGTATCGTTCAAGTAGTATAAAAAGTATCGATCCCACGAGGACTTAAAACCTAAGCTATTAATTTTTATGAAGCCAAATGATTACTAGTATCTAACAGATTGATTGGGTGATGACTTTTAAATTTAAAAACAAGTGAATAAAATTGTGCAAAAGTAGGTTGAGGAAAATTCAAATTTATAAAACTATCCAGGGTTGTGATTTCTTCCAATATCATTTTAAAGATGAAAAGGTTATTTAATGTTTGTATAATATATCAGTTTACTAACCTGAAATTATGCAAAAGCATATGTCGATGGTCAGATGCAAAACCCAGTTTAACCCAATTGAACCATATGTCTATGTCAACCAAATTACCTGGATTCATTAAGTTTAAGTTCCAATTATGGCTACCCCCGCCCGACAAGTATATGTCTATCTTGTAAAAAAATCTATTAAATGGTTATCTATCCTCAAGGAAGATCGTGAGCTATTAAGTCTAAGGCTAAAACCTAAAAATTTCTTTGTCAAGTTTATTTTAGATTTACCAGATCAATCTTATTAATGGCCAGTTAACAAGAAGCATTAAGCTTAAGACTTAATAAGTAAACCTTGGAATTACCCAAACTATAACCTCTTATAAACCGGTGATATTGGATTTCATCACAACCCCATATAACGGGCTTAGCTACGACACATATCTAAGGCTAGTAACAACTTAAAAATAAAAGACATAAAGTAAAATGCTGAAAATAAAATGCTGGAAAGTAAATAAAGAAAATTACAATAAAAGAAAATGCTATAGTAAAAGGATCCACTTTTATCACTACTATTTTAGATATCTCCATTAATATAATATATTAACTTGTGTTATATTACCAACCAGCCATATAGGTGGTATCCTTGATTAAGTCAAATTAAGTCCAACCGACCATAAAGGCGGTATCACAATTTGTCCATAAACCAGCCATATAGGCGGTAATTACCAACCGACCAACCAGGCGGTATCCATGTTTAGCCAGGTTAAAACCAGTTTATAATTGATTACCAACCGACCAATATAGCGGTATCCTTGTTAAGTCAAAGTTTAAGTAGTGAATATATTATAATTAAGGGAGATTAATCTAAATAGCATTAATAAAAGATTTACCTTTCACCTTAGCAGGGGGAAGTTACCTCCTCATGTTGAATAGTAAAAACTGAAAAAGTAAAGAAAGTAAATTATTATTACAGAAAGTAACTAAAAATTAATTGGAAAAACTGAAATTTAGAGAAAACTATACAAACTCCTTATTTACATCAGAGAATTCAGAGAGGAAGGTACATCTGAAACTGAAATCTCGAGCTGAATTTATAGGCGTCGACAGGCCCTACGCGTCGCGACGTGACACCCTTTGCTCATCGCGACGCGCGTAGATCATTGACACGTATCGAATTGGCTTCGCGAGATCGTGACACGTGTCACACTTACGTCAGTGGCTGAATTATTAGTGTCGGCAGTATGTGATGGCGACACATGTCCTGGCACACTTTAGCGTGATTCGCTGAGATATTGACATGTGGCAGGCATATTTTAGCGTCGATGATGATTGTCGGCACCGTAGGATTGTGACACATGGTGTGCTTTGATTGGTTGATGATGACATAGCGGTGACGTGGCAAAGTTGACTGGTCTTCTGCTGACATGTCGATGAAGTGGCTGACACGTGGGGTGACACATGGCGACATATGGCGATGGCGATTGTCGGCACCATAGGATGATGACACGGCGCACGTTAGCAGATGGAATGTGATGTTGAAACGTGGCACGGCGCACATTAGCAAGTTAAACTTCTCAGATTCTGACACGTGTCCCCGATGCATGTTAGCATGGAGCGGCGCACGTTAGACGTCGCGACGCAGAAGGCTTGCGCGTCGCGGCGTGCAAAATGATGATTTTGCCCTTTTTGTCCTTTTTCACTATTTTAGCCCCAAATCACCTCTAGAATGTCCTGAAACTTTATTTATCTACAAAATAACACAAAACACATCAAATTATTCACAAAACTCAAGAAAACTATACAAAATATCAGGTCAAATGAGTGGGAAATAGTGATACATTTACCACTCATCATGTCCCTTAGTATAAATAATGGACACAGTTACAAGTTTGTTAAGCTAGAAAAAATATATCATTAACAAATATTGAATAACAAGTCTTACACAGTACAATTCTCAAAATCTTAATATTTTTCTATCATTTTCTCACGTTCCAAACAAACGCAACAAAGTTCTTTCAACTAGGTAGTAATATAAATATAATATCTAATAGAGACCAGTTCATGATTTACTTTATATATGCAAGCATGCAACGCTTCTTTTTGATTTGATTAGTTGTTTTTACCTTTGCTCACACCATTGCAGGTAGGTCTCATATAATCGAAAGACTCCCCGCAGCTGGAACAAGGATCGCCCCCAACTCAAGCAGGAATTCCATTCCAAGAACAATATCAAAGCCATCCATCTGAACGGCTACAAGATCCGTCTAGCCTTCCCATGTGCTGATCTTCACTTTTACTTGTCTCGCTAGCCCGCTCATGGGTGACGCTTGTGAGTTGACCGCCTTCATGCGATTTGTATCTCGCTCTAACTTGGGCCATAAACACTTCGCTTCAGCAATAGAGAGTGGCCTTCGTGTCCACCATAATACTTTTGGCCTCAACTTCATTAATCAACGCATCAATGAACATGAGCCATTCCCTTGTGACCTTCTTAGCTCCGGGTTATTTGTTCAAGGCATTAGGCATTCTCAATGGCATCGTTCTTCTTCTTCCTCTTATGCTAGCAAATGGATAATTCTAGACTTCTTGGGGCGCTCTACAGCTCGATGTGGCCCATCACATATCCAACATGTCAATGGTTTCTTTCCATTTAGGAGACCACCCTGAGTCATAGGCTACTTAGAGCTCGAGGAAATTGACTCCAGTCTCTTGTTTGCACCTTATTTTTTGTCATTGCTCCAACTCCTGGCCTTTTTGTTTCCATTTTCATTACTAGTGAGAGTAGTCAAAGTTCACTTTGATAGAGGCCCTTTGAGCGAGTAATCTATTAATTTCTCCACTGCAGCTTGTGTAGAGGGTATATCATTTATATGCTACCTCTGTAACTCAATCATTGCCAAATGCTTTAACCTTTCAAGGAAATAAAAGAGTTTTTCATGCTCGGACATGTCTCGAATATCGAGCATCAACCCCGATAACTTTCTCATATATTCTCAAACGGTACTTATATGCTTCAGTTCTCGTAGCTGTCATTGAGCCATGTAAGCCACATTTCCTGGTAGGAATTGGGTCTTTAGCTCACATTTTAGATTATCCAAATGGTTGATGGCACACCACCCTTCTTGGACCTCTATGAATTTTTTCCTCCACCATGACTTGGCATCTCTGGACAAATACATCAATGTCATCGAGACCTTAACATCTTCATCTTATATTGAGCGGCTCGAAAATATTGCTCTATATCAAAGAGGAAGTTCTTGAGCACTCGCGCATCTTTAACACCCTCATAGGTTCTTAGCTTTGGAACCTTGGACCTACTACGTTCAATGTTTGTAGTAGTTGTTGGTAGGTTTGAAATGGCAAGGACGGTGAGGTTTACTCTTACGCTCATCTCGTTTAATTATTCATTCAGTGCATCACGACACTCTACCAATCATTACTCATTAACACGTCTCTCGTCTGATGTGGCACTTGTACTTGCACCATTAGATTGGGCCTCTAAGGAACTTACCATGATCGATAAGGTTTTGAGTACCTTTATAGTCTGCCAGAAGTTTTCAAAATTCAAAGTTTTCTTCGTTAGTGTCGTGATGTAGACATCAATATCAACTAACTTTTTCTCGACAACATCCAAGCAGATTTTTGTAGATGATTTCTTAGTCATTCTGTACTTCCAACCTTGACTCTGATACCAACTGTCACGGGTCAAATTTATTAGCGACATATTTGCAAGATGTATTTTGATGATGTAACACTAGAAGACTTCGACACGCATTAGCGAACATTATAAAAAGATGTCAAGTATTTTGGTGGTGAAGAGCAATAGATGTGAAGAATGGCGCTTATTGAAGAAAATCTTGTATGGTCTTAGCTTAGAGCTAAAAATAATTGTAAGTGAGTTTATTCAAATGTTTTAAAGTTATTAATAATCATATATTTTGCATCACTTGCATTTAAATTGGCTTAGAGCACTTAAGAAAATATTTTTATTTTATTTGCACCAAAATGAATTTCAATGCACAAGTGCATCGGAAAATGATTTTGAAAAATTAGCAAATAGATTAATTAAATTTTAAATGATATACTGTTAGATTAATATGTGTCTCTAGTTTTCTACGGTTCAAACGAAACACAATTTCGATATATAAAACTTTTGCTAGAGCCATATTACTACAACATATTCATATATGTGTTTTCTGTAGACCTATCAAATTAGAAAAATTTCAAAACATCCATCTTAATGTTTTTTAGGCTGAATTTTTTGTAGATGATAGATCTATATGTCTAATTTATGTAAAAAATTTCGGTTCTTGATTTGGAATTTTTTAAAGTAAATTATGGCCAAAATAATGAGTGCTTTCAGGAATAACTGGTCATTAGAAACTTATGCATATCGGTCTCTGAGACAGGCATACCGGTCTTAGACAAACAGACCTAAATTTTTAATATATTCTGGAACCGGGATAAATCATACCAGTGTCCATAACGGTATCCATACCAGTCTCTTTTCAACATTCAATAACAAAACGGTCATATATTTAGAAGTCATTTCTTGATGTCAGACCGACATACTGGTACTGTAGATCGGCATGTTGGGGTTTTGGCGCGAGCGCAGCGGAAGCTCGCGGTTCGGGTGAAATCGTAATTTTAAAACTTTTTAAATTACCAGATAAATTATTCAATATCCAATATGAATAATTCATTCATATTTCACCTAAACATATTTATTCGATATCAAATAACGACATAAATAGTTAAGAAACATCGCGAAACTTTTACCAAAATATTTTTCCGCAAAATATCATAAAACGCGTTTTTGACCGAACTGACTACGCAATGCACATGGGGCTGCCCAGGTCAGCCCCAACAGTACTAGGGCAGTTCATGGGCTGCCCGAACAGTGACCAATTCACTGTTTGGGCAGCCGTCACCCGGTTGGCTCAAAAGTCACCCGGTAACGCCATTTTTCGCCGTTTTCGCATATTTCAACTCCGAAATAGTTTCCGGAAATTGTTCCAATACCCAAAATACATCTAATATATTTATACAACATACTTTTCATCACCAAAATCACATAAATTCCAAATCTGATTTGGTAACCAACAATATCATTTTTCATGCTTTAAATCAAAATTTTTCTCAACATTAATCATATTAATACTTACACCAACCAAATTCACCACAAATGAAGATATCAAGAAAAATTCTAGGAGTTACAAGAGTGGTCATAACACTCTAGAATGGAAACAACTCATCAAATGACAAAATTGAACTAATATTACACTAATATTATCCAATCTAACTTCACACATGCATCTAGCCTCCAAATCCATCCTTCAAATCAAAAAGCCCCAAAATCTAAGAAAGAAAGTAAACCCTAGAACAATTCTAGATACTCAAGAACAAGAAACAAACTTTCTAAGCTTAAGAATATTAAAGATTACCTCAAAATCTTCAAATTTTCTTAAGTTTTCTTCTTGATTTATTCACTTTTTCTCAAAAATAATTTTGGAAGCTCTCTAAAAATGGTGGAAACTTGGCTAAGACAAGCTTAATTAAAGAGAAAATAATTTTTCCCTTTAAATATGCAAATGGCCGAAATTTAGGGGTGAGGGGCATTTTTATCATTTTGAAAAAAATAAAATCTAATAAACTTTTAAGTTGTCAAATTCAATTTGATAACTTCAAACTTAAATGATTATGTCACTTGTTACCAATAATAATTAAACATATTACATAATAATTATGTAATATTGGTATTATTTAAATATTTAGATATTTAACATTTAAATATCTAAATAATTAATTAATACAATTATTAATATATATATATATATGTATTTTTATTTACACTAAATAAAAAAATACATATACTAGTGACATGTGTCAAAATCTCTTTTGACAATTAATTAATATGTATCTAATCAAATTTGTATCAAATACAAATACATATTAATTATTAATTGACCGAAACTCCCCTAATGCATGTATTTTCGTTTAACCGTTAAATGATTCGAATTAACTCATTTAATTCAGTGAAGTATTATGAATAATCTGTATTATTCATAAAGGGTTGCCCAAGTGCTCAACGAGTACACTTCATATTGTGGGACTATCTAAGTTTAGGTTTATCGGTCACGAAATCCAATTTCGTGTCCATAATTCACCCACTCATGAATTATGATGACCACGAATAATCTCGCTAAACTATGCAAGTCGAGGTCATTGCATACGTATAATCCATCCGTCACAGGTTATCCATATTATACATGGGATATAGATAAGAATGCCAAATCCTTATGGTATAATATAGTCAACTTTCAAATTTACGATCTCTAAATAACACTCGGAACTCACTTCCGAAGTTATACAACGGCCATGGATTTACTATATCGCAAACACGTGTAGGAAACCCATGCCTTGTACACTGGACAGACGGATTCTATCTTGATACGCGCTGGATATCATGAGCATCAGTCCACACCCAACGAACAGACGGAGGTCTGATCTAAATAGATCGGTGACGTGACTGTCATCAAAGTTTGGAGGATAACTCATATATCCATTGTGGTATCTCAAGTCGAATGACCACTATGATCGCTCAACTCGAGAAGATTCATATTGACGTTGGTGTACCATCTATTAGTTAATCTTCAGTGAGTCGTTCAGTGTTTATCAAATAAACACATACATGTCTATACGAGTCTCCCGAGACTCATGGTTCATTGGGATAGACCATCGGACCAAGTCACGATATACGACATGTACTGGTCTTAGCGGATTTTATTAATCGACCTGTGTTAGTAAATATTGACCAGGAACTTTATTTAAGGATATACAACTTATAGTGACGCTTTCCACTGTCAATTACAAACTACGTTGTAAATGCACACTACATTGTAAATCCTAGGGTCTTTGTCTAATATACATGTATCACTAAATCAAATTTAGTTTCAATCTAATCATAATTAGATATCTAATCGTAATTAGATCGAATATGTATATAAAAGACAAGAGGTGCTACCATTAAATAAGTAATATTATCGAAAAAGACATTGTTCGTATTCATGAATCGGACATAAATACGATCTGGATTGGCACTCTGAGCACCAACCCTAACACGACATACCAGCCTCAGAATAGAAAAATAGTCATATTCAGTTTTAATCCTAAATTGAAGCTTGGTTTCATTTTTGCAAAGGAAAACATTTTGAGAAAAATATATTCAAAGCAAAAATCATTTTCATACATCTTTTGATTACACAAACAAGCTTCAAGTACTTTCAAACGGAGTTTTTCAAATCTTCTACATCTTACACTCTCTACATTTGAAAAAGCTCATACTTCATCTTCATATTCATATTAGTGAGCTTTGATACATTTGGATGAGATACTCACATTTAAATCTTATTTCTAATCTCTTGTGAGTACCCAAATTATGGTTGTAAATTTTTATTATCAAACACTTGTGTGGAAATCCCCTTTGTGAGTGTGAATACTCTCAAGGGTGGATTTGTGTAAAAGGTTAAGAGGAACCTTGGATCAAAGACCTCTATTGTAAAGGTTTGGGAGTGAGCCTAGAAAACTCTCGGTGTAAAGTGCAGATTCATTTTACATAGTGGAAAGCTTCAAGCGTGGTTTGGAGTGGTGGACGTAGGCAAAGAGTTGGCTGAACTACTATAAATCTGGTGTCAATTTCTCTATCCATATCTCATTTATTTATTACAAGTTTTATATTATCTTTTCATATCATATATTAATCTTGTCATTAATGAATATGTTAATTGGGAAAATTGATTTATAAGCTTAATCGGTAAAGCTACTAAGTAGGTAGCTTAAAATTGAAAAGATTTTTAATTCCTCATTATTTTATCACATACACAATCCCCCCTATTGGATATAGTTTTTGTTCTTTAAATGTGCTTGTAGGCAATTTCAAAATTTTGTGGATTGTCAAAATGGGTTCGTGTGACACTTGTTAATGTTGCATATAACAAGTCAGCCTGGAAATAAGCCTGTAATGACAAGCTCGTGATTAATCATCTATAAAATTGGAACGATATGATGCGACGAAAGTTAAGTAGACATCGATTAAGCACACATTCACATGGCAATAAAGCATTTAGTCAGCACATTGCATAAATATTCAAGCATCACATTCATGACATACAACGGGACATCGAAACAAACATATTTCATTAATCAAGTCAATTAAGGGCGAGAGAGTACACAGCTTAAGCCCCTAGAATGTTGGTGGTCAAAGTCATTCTAAGGGCCCGGGTCACCCCCTAAAGAGGTTTCAAAGAGATTACACAAGTAATATTAAGAAACATACATAGCACCCTTCCTCCCCAAACCCAACCCAAATAAAAATATAAATAAAAATAAAGAAAATATAAAAGTGCACTCTAGCACCACGGTCATGTGCATGTTATTGGCCCTAGACAAGTTTGAAGTGTAGCAGTGTTACACAGGGCTTCTTTTCAATTTGATTAGTTGTTTTTACCTTGCCAAATCTGGATTAATTGGTCCAAGGAGCTCCTCCAACAAATTATTATCGAAATACTCAAACTCTATAACTTCAGCTTCATTCCCATTAGGAAAAACTCCTCTGCCAGCAGAACCATTGGCAGCACTAGCTGCATCAGAAAATGAAGATGATGAAGAAGCAAAATATGGCAAAGAGCTGCTGCTGCTGCTGCTTTGGCTACGATATTGACACAGCTCATTTGGAAAATTAAGAATGGCTGAATGACCCCGGAAGGCAAAAGCAGCTCTGTCATAAGCCTGAGCAGCCTCTTCAGCAGTGCTAAAAGTGCCTAGCCACAAGCGTGCCCCATTCCTTGTTGGGTCACGTATCTCAGCTGCAAATTTACCCCATGGCCTCCGCCGGACTCCCCGGTATCGAGCCTCTGATCTTCCTTTCTCGCCTCCTTCTCCTTGAGATGCTTCCATGTTTTGAGTTTAGCAGCAGTCAATTTTTAACGACTTGTAATCTAATTTTCAAATTTGATGGTTCAAAACTTATGGCAGCCCGGAGAATGATATATATGTACATGAGAAAATAAATAAATAAACATCATATAAACCGTAAAGGAGTCGTCTTTCTTTCTTTCATTTTTTTTTAAAAAAATAATAATAAAGGGGGTCATATCTGACGGTTAGAATTTATTCTGCCTTGGAAACTTCTGGGAGACCACACAAAAATTGGATTCCTCCGTAATATTAGTTTAAGGTTACTGACTGTAAGATTTCAAATAAAAGTGTGATTTTTATTAATAAATTTTAGGATAAAATATAAATAATATAACACAATTAATCTTATTAAACTTTTGTGTTGAGTATTCCCAAAATTTGGCCCTTACAAAAGTATCTAAGATTTTTATGTTTAAATTTATATATACCATGCATAAATACTCCCACATAAATGACTGCGTGATTTATTTTGTATTGATCTCTAAAAACATCCTAATTATGGTAGCTTTTCAAACTACGATTATTTTATAATCACATTTTTGAATATTCAATATATATAAAAAATAAATAAATAAATAAATAAAAATTAACCACCATAAAAATATATATATCGTTAAAAACACATTGTCAAAGAGAATTGTTTCGTAAAATTTTCTTTTGCATGTGGCATTGGCACCTTGATCGTCGTTAATTATTTGGTGTCGTCGCACTTTTTTTGTTGCATGTGCCAGTTCTCGTATGTTGTGATGAAGACCACAACATTGAGCAAATCACAAAATTTTATAAAATTTAGATTCAATACAGAAGTGAATTGAGATAAATTTTTTATAATCTTCACTCACAAATTGTTTTAGTAACAATTAATACCTAGATTCATTTATATTTTCATTATTCTATAATAATTATCAATCATAATTTTTTTAAAAAGAAAAGTTTAACACCGAATCGAAGTTCAATTACATATTCATTGGTATATTTATTGCGGCCAATAATTATTTTCGCCGTCAATGCCGAAATTTTTTGGTTTTTTAATAAAAATAATTAATTAAATTCTATTATCTTTATTTTTCAAAACTTTATTTCTTTATTTTTTTATAGTTTTTATCTCCGTCACTTGAAAACTCTTTTAAATTTCTAAAAAAAAATGTTCCAACAGCTATTTAAAAGCTAAATAGATATTAATATAGTTTAAAACGTTTGTTATAAGAACAAAGAGGGGTTGTGTAAAGTGTTCCCTGTAAACTCTCTCTTTCTTGGGTGTCAGTAGTGGAAGGTAGTTAGGGCCGTTGATGGTTCGGTATCATCACTGGAGAGGAGTGTTAGTTTAATTCCTTAGTACGATGGTAGTTGGAATATTAACGGTAGTTGCGGTGGAGCTGGTTCATTAATTCTATGTTATGGACGCAGAAGGAAGAAGTGATCAAAAGATGCATGGCAATGTCATTAAGTGAGGAAGAAATAATTAAATTTTCATTTGTTGTAAGGATGAAAGAGAGAGGTGTGAAAATTTCACCAAGTTGTCTAGTGGGTAAAATTCTGTTAACAAGACAAACAATTGATTCACATATAATAAAATCAAAAATATTGATTCTAATAATAGAATAGTATTTTATTCCAAATATGCTCTATTATTATTTGATTATCAAAAGATCAATCATTTATTTTAGGAATTCTCGTACTATTTATAATATTTCATTATAACGATAGAGCACTTCGACAGAGCGTTAATAGTGCTAAAAGTACCTTCTGGTATTGGGGGAGGTGAGGTTCACCCTTAAATTCATCTCGATTAATTATTCTTTCAATGCATTCAGGCACTCTGCCAACCATTAGCACGTTCCTCTTCTGATCATGCAGCAAGGCCTAGAGAGATGAAGGGTAAGGCGGGAACGAAGAGGGTTCAATCTGGAAAAAGAAGCGAGAAAGTTTTTGGGTGAAAAAGGGAAAGTCTTTTTAAGGAAGATAATGGGCTGCAATTGGGGTCCACCAAGCCCAAGAACTAAAGAAATGAAAACTAGATGACGTAAGAGTTGTTACGGGATTGTGGGCTGAAACTGGCATACAAGTAAAGAGAAATTTAGAATAATTGTTAGTTTAGCAGGCGTTGCCTACCATATAACAATACAATAATAATTAGGAGGCTTAGCCTACCAAAAATATTAACAATAAAATAAAGCAATGAGACACAGATTTAACGTGGTAAAACCCTCAATATAAGGGAAACATCCACAGGCAAAAGTAGAAGGATTTCACTATATTGGAAAGAATTTTACAACCTCTCTCTAAACACAAGAAGTGAAAAATCTTGCACTCTCTTAGAATATGAGAACTACAATTCTTTCACAAACTCTTAAGAAAAAACTATATTTTCTCTCTTAGAATACAGAAGATTTGGTTGACTTTAACAATTCTCTCACTTGGAAACTTGATTGAGAACCAATCAGTTTCCACACCATCATTTCTACTTTGCCGTCTTCAAGCTGCTTACGTTTTTGCTAAGCCATAAGAGGATCTACACCATACAAACTTGTCTGCATTGATAGGCTTGGTCATTACATCTGCAAGGTTCTCATTGGTGCGTACTTTCAACAAGTTCATACTGCCTTGTTCCACTACTTCACGAACAAAGTGGTATTGTACCCCTATATGCTTCGTTCTTGAATGAAAGGTTGGATTCTTTGCAATATACAAAGCATTTTGACTGTCACGAAATAAAAGAATCTTCTCTTGTTTGTGCCCGAGCTCCTCCAATAACCTTTGAAACCAAATAGCTTCCTTGCAAGCTTGTGTAGCTGCCATGTACTCAGCTTTTGTTGTAGACAAAACCACAACACTTTGTAACTTGGATACCTAGTTCACTGCTCCTTCTGCAAGTATAAACACATAACATGTGGTGGATTTTCTTTTGTCAAGATCCCTGCAAAATCTAAATCCACGTAGCCTCTGACAACTAATTCTGATCCTCCGTAACATAATGCATCATCTGATGTTCCTTTGATATATCTAAGAATCCTCTTAACGTAATTCCAATGCTCTCTACCAGGATTCACCATAAAATAATTAATTGTTCCCACTACTTGTGTAATATATGTTCTTGTATAAATCATGGCGTACATTAAGCTTCACACTATTGATGCATACGATACTATAGACATCTCTTTCCTCTCAGCTTCATTGCTAGGACACATAAAAGATGATAACTTGAAATTAACAGGAAGTGGGGTAGAAATTAGCTAACAATCTTCCATGTCGAACCGCCGTAAGATTTTCTTCAAGTAATTTTTCTGAGAAAGCCAAATCTTCATGTTATTTCTGTCTCTGTGTATTTGCATCCATAGAATCTTGTTTGCTGGTCCCAAATCCTTTATGTCAAACTCCCTAGCTAATTGTGCCTTTAATTCTTGGACACGATCTTTGTTAGGGTCTGCTACTAACATTTAGTCCACATACAACAGTAAAATAATAAAGTCATTATTTTCAAACCTCTTGTAATATGTACAATGGTCTAAACTGAGTCTGTTGTACCCAAGGAAAATTATGAAGGAATCAAATCTCTTATACCAACATCTTGGTGCCTGTTTGAGACCATATAGAGATTTTTTCAACCTGCAAACCAAGTTCTCCTTGTCTATTTCAGTAAAATCTATTGGTTGGAGCGTATAAATATCTTTTTCAAGTTCTCCATGAAAAAATATAATTTTCACATCCAACTGTTCTAGATGTAAGTCAAAAGTAGCACACATAGCCAAGACTACTCTGACTGTTGTAAATCGAACCACCGGAGAAAATATCTCGTTGAAATCAATCTCTTCTTTCTGAGCATATCATGTCACCACCAATCGTGCATGATACCGCTCCACTTGATCATTGCTAACTCGCTTGATCTTGTAGACCCATTTATTACCAATGGTTTTTCTTCCACGTGGTAATACTAGATCTCATGTATTATTTATGTGCAAAATTTCTATTTCTTCTTGCATTGCCACCATCCATAAAGATGCATTTACATCTTTTATAGCTTCATGGAAAGTTGATGGCTCTCCATCCTCTGTTAGAAGACAGTATGCAATGTTACTCTCCGTAACATACTACGATTGCCAACCTGGAGGTATTCTCTCTCGAGTTGATCGACGGACTTCAAAAGCTTCTAACTCTACTGGTTCTTGTACCTCATGCTCTGGTGCTGCTTCAGAAGAATCTGAATTTTCTTGTTCTGGATTCTTTTCCACCAGTACTGTTGTAGTCTTTGTATCTTCTTTTGAAGTGCTATCATTTCCTCCTTTCTGTAATTGATCTTCTGCAAATATCACATCTCAGTTGATGATGATCTTGTGAATAGTGGGATCCCACGAGCGATACCCATTTACTCCATCAGCATAACCCAAGAATATACATTTTATAGATTTTGGATCTAGCTTTGTTCTTTTTTGAGCGTTGTACATCACGTACACAGGACAACCAAAAATATAAAGAGATGAGTAATCAGCTGGCTTACCGCTCCACATCTCCATCGGTCTCTTCAAATCATTGGCAGTTGATGGAGATCTATTTACAACATAACATGATGTATGAACTGCTTCTGCCCAAAAGTATTTTGGTAGACTAGTTGTTCTGAGCATAACTCTTACTCTTTCCAGCAGCGTTCTATTCATTATTTCTGCCACATCATTTTGTTGAGGAGTGTATAGTGTAGTAGTTTTCCTTTTGATGCCTTCTTGTTGGCAATATGCATCAAAATCCTTACTGCAACATTATCTTTCATTGTCTGTCCTTAAACACTTGATTCTTCTTCAAGTTTCAACTTCAATTTTTGTTTTGAAGTTTTTAAAAACTGGCATCACATCTGACTTATTTTTGATCGAGTACACCCAACATCTTCTAGAAAAATCGTCAATAAATTATACAAAATATTTTGCTTTCCCCAGAGATTGAACCAGTGCTTTTCAAATATTAGAGTGAATCAACTATAAAATGGTTTTACTTTGAACACTTGACTTGCTGAATTTTAATCTGTTTTGCTTACTTGTAACACAATGCTCACAAAACGGTAGACTAACTACTTTCAAGCATGTGAGTAGCTTTTGATTGACGAGAATCTTCATTCCATGTTCTGACATGTGGCATAGTTTCTTATGCCACAACATAGAAGCTTCCTCTCTAGAATCTTGTGATGCTACTGATGCAGTTGTTTCCTGAATCGAGTTTCCCAAGAGCATATACAAGTTTGCTGAGATCTTTTCAACTTTCAAGACAGTAAGTGCTCCTTTCACCATTTTTAATACCTAGTTTTCAACAATGGTCTTGTATCTGAGGTCATCTAATTGTCCAACTGACAGAAGATTTTTCTCCATTCCCACAACCAGTCGAACATATTATACAATGTGAATGGTATCATCGTACATCTTTATTTTAATGGTTCTAATCCCAATAATTTTCAAGGCATGATCATTGCCTAGAAAAATCAATCATCCATAGACAGGTTCATAATGACAGAACCATTCTCTCCTAGCGGTCATGTGCCATGTTGCTGTAGAATCAACCAACCATGCATCAGTTAGCTGTTTTCTGCTATTATTGGACACCATTACTACTTCACTGTAAAGTTCGCCACCTTCTTCAAAAGTACTTGCAACACATCTCTGAGACTTTGTTGCAATAGGAGTTTTTTCTCCACCATTCTTCATATTCCAACAATATTTCTTGACGTGCCTTTTCTTGCCACAGTTGTAGCATTTAACATTCTTCTTACTTTTTGATTTCGATCTACCATGGTTTTGACTCCCACTTAGTTTCGTTGATCTCCCTCTTGTCACCAATGATTTTACTTGTTGCGAACTAGATGATATGTGTTCCTTATTTTTGCGTCTAGACTCTTCTTCCAGAGCAGTAGCTGCAACTTCGTCAAAGACTAGATTACTAGTGACAACATTACTTGTCAAGTTGATAATAAGTTGATCATACGAATCAGGCCGACTTTGAAGTAGAATCTCCGCATGTTCATTTATTGATATACTATAATCCAACACAGTGAGTTGGGAAAATAGTGCATTCAAGTTGTTGATGTGATCCGTCATGGATGTGAACTCACTCATTCGAAGAGTGTAAAGTCTCATCTTCAAGAAGATCTTGTTATGTAGTGACTTGACCTCGTACAATTTGGTAAGTGCATCTCAAATATCTTTTGCAGTCCTCTTCTCTGCAACACTGGATAACACAGAATCTGCTAAGGCTAGATGCAAGTTGCCTATAGCGTTGTCATTCATATCCTTCCATTTTTCATCAGTCATTCCATTTGGTCTCTCTCCAATTGCCGCCAAACAATTGTCTTTTCTCAAGATTGCTTTTATTTTAAGTTTCCATAGGGAAAAGTTGCTCCCTTTGAACTTCTCAATTTCGAACTTTCCTGCCATGTTTTTTATGACGATCAGCTTTTCACTTGAACCGGCTTTTACTATTTCACCATGAATAGTACCATATATGTGAATATTACCATATATATGAATAGTACCATATATGTGAATAGTATTATACCGTAATTATTATGTGATTTTTTTCTTCTTTCTCGTGTATAAATAATAACTAAACACAACACCTGAACTTTTTAATTAACAATTAGAAGCACCCATAATGATAGGTGATCAAACAGAACTAAAAATTTGATTTTACACAAAGTTCTGACCCTATGCGGAATTACAAGCAATAAACAGGACAAGTCTTAATTACTGCTACTATGGAATTGAGACATGCAATTACCAAATCAACCAACAAAAATAATATGCTGCAAATGTAAAAACAATAACAATAATTCAAGCAGCAAATATAATCAAACCACAATATTAATCAATAATAGAAATTGCGGAAAAGTAAATCAATCACACAAAATTCAACACAATAATTTTGGTGACGAAGTGGAAAACTCTTCCGAGTAAAAAACCACTTCGGGTATAGGCTACCACCCGAATCCACTATATAGAGAAAAACTTACAGCGATGGTCAAGACCTATGGTGGCAACTTCACCGACTCACGTACCTCAATACTGCAAGAACTCAAGGAACTCCTCAAACCCGCGACCCACGGTTTTCTTCAGAACCTCTGAAATCTCTGAGTAGATTATATCATCAATGACGCCGGAACTCCGACTACCAAACTTCCTCCTAAAAAACTCTAAAGGCTTAGGGAATTTGGGTTAAGTTGTGTTGAAGGTTTATCAAAGAAACATTCACACCATCAATGAAGAAGACAATGAGATAAGAAGTCTTCAATGGTGGAATCAAAGAATGGATTTCACCATTAACAAAGAAGACATGAGATTCAAAGAGTCTTCAAGGTGAAATCAAAGAGAGTTGAAAGCTTTGAGAGGTTTTGGCTCAAAAGGAATGTGTTTCAACTAATGAGAATGACGGCTAAGGGTTATATTTATAGGTAGGGTGAAAAGCTAGGGTTTTGCAGGTCAAAAACGCGTTCAGATCGCAGTCGTATTCGAAGGCTTACTAGAACGCAACACGAATGCGCCCTTTCTGTGAAGACTCGTTCAAACGCCAATCGAACGCACAACGAACGGATGCTCTCTGGAATGATCTCGTTCGAACCCACCAAGAACGTGACTCGAACGTTTGCTCTCTTGAATGCTCTCGTTCGAACCCAAAAAGAACGTGCCACTAACGCCACACGTTCGAACCCTGCAACGAACGCACCACGAACGCATGTCTGATGCACAGCAGCCAGAAACCAGCCCAATTGCACAAAGATCTTCATGAAAGATTACAACTCAATTGAACTTGTTTTGTCACGGACACATGCCAATAAAAATGGAACTCACAGGTTAGATGGAGGTGTATTAGGGTGTATGGACATCCGTGAAATTCCCTACAGGCAATAGCGATAAACAAACTCTATACCCAAGAGGGGGTGAATTGGGTTACGGCTAAAATATACGGAATTAAAAATCTTTGTCGATTTTAAGTTAATTTACCAATTAAGCTTAAGGTCAATTTTCTCTATTGTAACAACAACTTGTATGCAAGTTTCTAATATATAAACATGTAATAAATAAAACTTGCAATATGTAAAGAGTGTAGGGATAGAGAAAACGACACCGAGATTTATAGTGGTTCGGCCAACAATGCCTATGTCCACTCCCCCAAGCCGCACTTGAAGATTTCCACTAATAATGAGTTTTCGTGGCTCACCCGCAACCAAGAGTTTTACGCAAGGTACACTCTGAACCTTTACACTTTGAGTTTTCTACGTAGGCTCACTCGAAAACCTTTATAATTACCCAAACAATGGGATTTCACAAACCGCAGGTGTTTTGTATAAAGAAGTTGTAAAACACACTTGGGCACTCACAATGATAAAGAAGATTGTGTGAGTTGGTTACCCAAGTGATCTAAGCTCACTACAAATATATATGAAGGTGTAGTGTATGAGTGTTTATGAATGTGAAGGTTTAGAAACACTCTTGTTTTTGCCTTGGTAGAATATGTATGAAGGTTCTCTAGTTCTCTAACCAAGCAAAAATGAGTTTGAGCTCAATTTATAGCAAAATGAAAACACATGCCCCAACTTGCTGTCTGAGACCGGTATGCCGGTCTCCAGACACCGGTATGCCAGTCTCCAGACACTGGTATGCCGGTCTGGCTTTACAACGGCTCTCAACGGCTATATTACCATTAAAAATATATCGGTTACACCGGTATGGGACCGGTAGGGTCCTTGCTGGTTCTAGTGAGTGTGCAATGTGAAGGCTTAACCGGTATAGTCACCGGTATGGAACCCGATTTGGTGTGTGCCGGTTCCAGTAGCCATGCAATCCATAGGTTCACCGGTATGGTGACCGGTATGGGACCGGTAATATCCGTGCTGGTTCCAGTGAGCATGTAAAACTCAGCATCTCACCGGTATGGACACGCGTAAGGGACCGGTATGACAGTCTCTATACCAAAAATATAAGTATGAAGGTTTTAATGCATTTTGTATATGAATCTAATGCATCTAAGTGAATGTGCATGTTTCCTATGAGCTTAGGCACTTGAATAATCAAATCACATTACAATTAGAACTCTAAACTAAGACTTCACATAAATTCTTCGATGTGTGCAAGTCTTCACATTCTTCGCTCTTCACCACCGTTGTGCTTCGATATCTTTTTGTATTGTCTCACTTTTGCGCGTCGAAGATTTCACTCTCGTTACATCATCAAAAACCATTATGCTACTATGTCGCTAACAATCCGGAGAGTAGCAAAAAAAAAAACACACTTGGAGTCTGCTATGAAGGTTAGCGGGAATCTTGAATTGCCCTTGTTATGTTTTGGAGACTTTAACAAGGTTCTGGATTTCAAAAAGAAAATTGGAGGCAATGACCGAAATTGGAGGGAAATTGTAGACTTTAAAGATACTCTTTATGTGTAATGAAGACTTGGGTAATCTGTTTCAAATGGAGAGTGCTACTCATTTTGGATACTTGGAGCTCCGACCATTGCCCCATTTTAATGGTGGTTAAAGGAAAAAACAGATGACCTATGTATAGGAAGAAAGCTACTCAAAGATTACACTATGAAGATGTTTGGAGTGCTTACGAGGAATGTAAAGATATTATTAGGAGGGAATGGCAGATCAATACAAGATGGGAGAGAGACAATTCGATTGAGAAATTTAAGGAAGCAGCCAGAAGCTCTATGCCATTATTGAAGTGTTGGAGTAAGAGAGAGCTGGGAAGCAGAAACAAGAAGATTGATTTATTACTAGAACATATTAGGCAGTTAAAGAGGGATAATAAGCAGTTTGAAGAGGAAAACGAACTGCTTATTTTCCATTTTAATAAGCAGTTTGAGATACAGTTCGTTCCTCTGTTTTTTCCTTGAACCACCATTAAAATGGGGCAATGGTTGGAGGAAGATTTGTATTGGAAACAAATATCCAGAGCTGATTGGGTGAAAGAGGAGGACAAGAACACCAAATTCTTTCACTCTAAAGCATCAGCTAGAAGAAGAAAAAATAGGATCAGCGGGATTGAAACAAATGGAGGAATTGATCAATCAAAAGATGAAGAGAAGATAGAAAAGACGTTCTGCTTGTACTTTCAAAATATATTTTCTAGTTCCAGCCTTTCGCAGCAACAACTAGAGATGGCTTTGAATGGGATTTCTCCAAGAATAACAGTAGAACTGGATGCTCACTTGGAGCAACCTTTCACTGAAGATGAAGTCTCAACAGCCTTGGCTCAGATATGCCCAACAAAAACCCTTGAACCAGATGGATTGTCTGCCCTCTTTTTTCTAGAAGCATTGGAACACAGTTGGTGAGGTATCAATCAAAACATGCCTGCAAATTTTGAACAGTGGAGGTAATATCACTCCCCTGAACCACACTTATTTAGCATTGGTTCCTAAAACCCCAAAGCCTACGAAAGTAACGGATTATAGGCTCATTAGCTTGTGTAATGTAATATATAGAGCGGTAGCTATGGAATTAGATAATAGACTCACTTAAGACTATATTTCAACAGATTATATAATCATACCAAAGTGTCTTTATCCCCGATAGGTTGATCATTGATAACATCATCATAGGTGATGAGCGGAAAATATATCAATATTTACCGCCCCTTTGACTTAATATTTTGTTTAATTTCTCGAGTTTGTTGAACGTTTTGATGTGTTTTTATGTATTTTGCAGATAAAAATAATATTGGGACTCAATGGAATCAACTCAGGGCTAAAACGACAAAAAACGAACAAAAAGGGCACAAATGGAATTTTACTGTACGCATCGCGACGCGCAACCTTCTCTGCTTCACGACACGACTCAATCATGTGCTACCGACACGCGTCATCACTGTAGCATGTGTCGCGACATCGACACAATAATGCAACCGTCATCTACTGTAGCACGCGTCGTGACGTAGAAGACTTGGCGCGTCGCGACGCGCACCGTTTTTGGAGCCTATAAATAGCTGCTGATTTCATTTAGAATTTTCATACTTTCCTTAGCTTTCTTAATAAGGAATTGAGGATTGTATATTGTTTGTATATATTTATAATAATGTATTTTTATTTTTTAGTAGTAATAATAGCTTGTGTGTTTTTACTTTCTTTTACGTCTAGTAATTAATTTCCGCTGGGGGAATGGTGAAACTTTTATTATGATAATT